>VZQC01002390.1:2003025-2070920 GCA_009823505.1 Rhizomys pruinosus | reverse complement strand
TTTTTTTTTTACTGAAAGGTTTCTACATTCACTTTCACTCTGAAAATCAGAAATCCTTAGTAACTGCACACAATTACCAACAGGTGGCACCTGTTCCCCTTAACATTGGAAGAATGGGTGGGTCTTGTCCTTTCCCTGTGAGTTTGCTAGGATCTATGAGGCCAAACGTGTTTTTAGTTTTTTTTTCTCTGTTTGTTTGCTTTGTTTTGTTTTGGAGGTGAGGTGTCTTTTTGAGACAGGGTCTCCCTGTAAATCCAGCTGGCCTGGAACTCACGATGGAGACCAGGTGCCTTTGTATGTTTGTTTGATTCTTCTTGTACTTATTGGTATTTTTGAGAAAGTGTCTCCCTTTTTAGTCCCAGCTGGCCTGGAGCTCTCGATGTAGACCAGGCTGACCTTGAACTCACAGAGATCCACCTGCCTCTGCTTCCCATGTGCTAGGATTAAAGGCATGCACCACCACGCCCAGCTTAAAGGTGGTTCTTACACTCCGGGCTTCCAGAGCTCTGGGCACCAGCTCGCAGCAGGTACAGCGCTTACAGTGTAGTCTGGTCCAGTCTCCTCCAGTTTCCAGCCGCTTAGTACCCAGCTGCTTTGTGGAGAGGAGAGGTGCTTTGCCAGGCTCCTGATGAATCCAGAGAACCCTCCCCCATATCCGGGCCCAACAGCCCCATACCCGCCTTATCCACAACAGCCAGTGGGGCCAATGGGGCCACCAGTGGGAGGGCCCTATCCACCTCCTCATGGTACCCTTATCAAGGATACCCACAGTACGGCTGGCAGGGTAGACTTCAAGGACCTTCTAAGACCACAGTATATGTGGTAGAAGACCAAAGAAGAGAGATGACCTAGGCCCATCTACCTGCCTCACAGCCTGCTGGACTGCTGCTGCCTCTGGGAAATGCTCACCTGACCAGCCAGCCCTCCTGCTCTGCTACTTGGTGCCACCTCTGATAGGTGTACCTGCCCCATCTCTTCTGCGCAGACACCTCTACTTCAATACTAATGGGGTTTTAGAATAGTGAAGCTTGCTGTTTAATTCAGTGACTTGATCTTTTTAATGTTCAAAATCCATTTCTTACTGATCTTTAACAAATATGCTAAATATTTTTTCTTTTATTTTTGGCCAAAGGATTAGTTATAAAATATGTATTTATAATTTTTAAATTATACAATGAAGATAATGGCAACATGTAACACACCACTGGATGCTCACAGCCTGTATGTTTCAATAAATCCATCCAAAACCCCCCCAAAAAAGGTGGTTCTTAGCCGCCATGTGGGTGCTGGGATTCGAACCCGGATCCTCTGCCAGAGCAGTCGGTGCTCTTAACCACTGAGCCATTTCTCCAGCCCAGTAGAAGAATGACTTGAAAATAAGTATACTTGAATCACAAGTTGGCCTTATTGGAATATTTATAATTTGTATTCCTCCCTCAAACATTTTTTTACTTTTTACTGGTACTAGTTGACTGCTCCTGTTCCAGTTTATCTGCTACAGTATTTGATATATTTCTGCTTCCTTCCAAGTAAATGTGGGAACTATAACTGTTTTGGGGAAGTTTTGTTTTGTTTTTGTTTTTAATGATTTTGAATATGCCTTAATAGGAAAGAGATTCTTCAAAATCTTGTCCTCTAAAGCCTTGCACGTTCTAAAGACATTACTGTAGATGAGCATCCCAGCTGTAGGTTCAAATACTGTGGTGCTTTCTTTCTATCTTCAGCTTTGCGAAGTATCATAATATTTGATTCTATATGGTAGGGTTAGAGATTGAATATAGGTCCTTATGTATGATGAGGAAACACTCTTAACACTGATACCCTTATTTGTATAATTATCTAATTCTGACATAACATAGCCATTTACCTTTTTAAAAAAAAAAAAGCACAGCTATATTCTAGTACCACATATTTATAAAAATAGGTTCCTTTATAAAACAGGACAAGGTTTAGCCATAGGCCATGCTTTGCCAATTCCTAGCTTATAACATGAATTAACTTGCCAGATAATGGATGTTACTATGGTTTTGTTTGAGTGTTTTTCTTTTTCTTGGAGCCTATAACTTTTGCTTATTTGCCTAAAATGATTAGTTTGGAAGTTTTGTAGTTGTAATTGAGGTATTTAATATAAAGTGAGCCAACACTACTGAAATTGAAGAAAATAAGCTGATGACAGGTAAAATAGTAATATAAGCCAGGCATGGTGGGAGGCATGAAGAGTTTAAAACCTGCCTGCACTACAGAGTGAATCTGATCTGAAAATGTGGTATCAATAGCTGAGCTCTCAGCTTACAAAGCAGACAGATCAGTGATCAAGATTATCGTTAGTATAAGGTCTTGTGGACAAGTTAATCAAACCATTGTCCTTGGTTAAGGAAATAAGAAAATAGCTCTACTGTTAAGAACTTTTTTTTTCCTAGTGCTAGAGCCCAGGGTCTTTACTTGTGCTGGTCAAGTATTCTTCTACTGGCCCTCTGCATTATTTTTAATTATAGCAGGATTATGCCATTAATTGCCTGTGGTTGTTTGTTTGTTTGTTTTCTCGAGACAGGGTCTCCCTGTAGCCCCAGCTGGCCTGGAACTCACTCTGCAGACCAAGCTGGCCTGGAACTCACAGAGATCCACCTACCTCTGCCTCCTGAGTGCTGGGATAGATTAAAGGCATGCACCATCATGCCCGGCTGTCTGCTTTTTTTTAAATTGTTCCTAAACTATTTATATTTTATACTGGTTTGTAACATTATATTCTAATAGGAGTCAGTATCAAAAGACTTGGTCTTACTGCTGTTTCTTTCAGTTGGGCATATTTGACCAGCACAAGAGTTTGGAATTAAATGAGGTTTCGGTCATAGAGAAAGGCTTTTAACATATTTTAGTTACCTAATGGATATAAAAATTAAATTTCCTGAGAGATAATTATATCAAAAAAAGAAACTAGGAAATGGGTGGTTCTTCCTTCTGTTTAGTAACTGGGGAAGCAGCCAGAATCTTTTTAATGTCTGCTTTTATTTTTGAATAAGGGTTATCTTCACTTGCTTACTGTCCTGTTCCCCATCTGTGTTCATTTCTCCATCTCTGCCTGAAGCAAATATAAAATATGAGTCTGCTTCAAGCATATTAACATGTGATAGTTATATACCATTTAATTTTTTTTTTTTTTTTTTCTTTTTGAGACAGGGTCTCCCTGTAGCCCCAGCTGTCCTAGAACTCACTCTGTAGACCAGGCTGGCCTTGAACTCACAAAGATCTGCCTGCCTCTGCCTCCCAAGTGCTAGGATTAAAGGCATGCGCCACCATGCCCGGCTGGATTTTTGGGTTTTGTTTTGTTTTGGTTTTTTTAGTTTTATTTCCACTTATATAGGAATAAATTGCTAACAACAAAAAAGCTAAGTAGAAAACAGAAGTGGAGTTAGCAGTTTTATGTGGGTATTAGACAGACATTTCATCAGGGTAAGGCCACTGTACATCATGCTTCCGGCTGTAATATCTAAAATTATGCCCAGTAAGGGAGCACCATGGCAGTGCTACAATTTCAGCAAAACCTGCACACACAGTTCTCAGTCAGCAGTGCTTTCAGCTTCAAACCAAACTTGAGATTGAAATCATTGTGCCTACACATGAAACTTGATGCAAATTTAGAAGTTTCTTGAGACCAGTGAAATGGCTCACTGGGTTAAGGCACTTCCTGCCAGATGATAAAAGCCTAACTCAATGTAAATGTTTTTTAAGAGTTTGGATCGGGCTGTGGGGGATAGCGCAGCCCTTAAAGGCTGAGGCTGAGGCTGGGGCTGGAGAGATAGCCTAGTGGTTAAGAATGCAGACTGCTCTTGCAGAGGACCTTGGTTCCATCCCCAGCACCCACATGGTGGCTGAGAACCATCTGTAACTCCAATTCCAGAACTCCAGTTCCAGGGGAATCCGACACCCTCTTCTGGCCTCCGCGGCATTGCACGACACGGGTGCACAAACCTGCATGTAGACAGTACATTCATACACATAGAAAATAAATTAAAAAAAAAAAAAAAAGGCTGAGGCTAAGAACCACAAAAAAAAAAGTTTGGATAATGTTTTTAAATTTTAAAAAAATGTTATTAAGGAGTTGATATCTTATATACTTATGGAAATTTGTTTATTTTATATGTATATCCTGCATGTGTATGGAGCACCATGTCATGTAGACCCCATGGAGGTCAGAAGAGGTTGTCAGATCCCCTGGAACTGGAGTTAGGGATGGTTGTTAGCCACCATGCGGATACTGGGAACTGAACCCAGGTCCTCTGCAAGAGTAGCCAGTGGTCTTAACCACTGGCCCATCTCTCCAGCCCCAAACTTACGGAAATATTTTAAAAGGAAACATAGCAAATAGAATATTACCAAGTCTATAATATAAAACCTTTCTTTATAATCAACGGAATACTTTCAGGCAGTATATAAAATCCTTCAATCAGTCTATACATTAATTTTTCATTATTAGTGTTCAGTAACTAGTGTAAATTAAACAAATTAGAATGGAATTTGAACTGAGAAGTTTTTAAGTCTGACCCTTAGTTCACAGGACCTTATTTATCGGCTAACTAGTTTTCATCTTTTTCTACTATCAGTACATAAGCCATTGGCCAGATTAAATGAAAACAAGTCCCTTGTTGCTCCCACAGAAGTCAGGATATACACAGATTATGAAGATTCATTGTGCAAGATGAAGTCATTTACTGGGGGATGGGCCTCTTATTCTGAAATGAGGTTCTTTTTGTGTGTGTGTGAGGTTCTTATAATAATTGAAATTTAGAGCATAGCAGGTTGAGGGGTTTGCCTTCCCTGCTATTCCCCCCATAGTAGCAGCCTGTCAGCTGTATGCTAACGAGATGAACAATTAAAGTGGGTCCTGTCTGGCTAGTCCCATGGGCTGTGGGTACAAAGAACTGTTTATACACCTGTGTGCATATAGGCAAATCCATTTGAATGTGGAGCAACAGATTAAAGGAAGGATATAGGAACCAGGGTGAGCAAGGGTTAAAAAGAACAATAAAAGCTGTGAGGTCAAATCCTTCAGAAAATATATGAGAACCATTTGCAAGGGGAATCAGGTTACAAAGAAAAGTTCCTGCTAACTGCATTAACATTAAAAACTCCAGATTTCAAGCTTTCTGCTTGTCTGAGACCATTTTCAATGGTTTATATTTTTGCAATGTGTGCCAGTTACATTTTTTGGAAGCCAATAATGTGAGTTCCCGTAAGAAAATATCTTGTGCTTTTCCATAGAAGCAAAAATATTCGCTAGCATTTATATTCCAAAATAAGTAGGTTACCCTTCCCAATTTTCCTTAAGGAAAAGACAGAGTTGCTTTTGGATAATGATCCTGTGTCTGCCAGCCTTTTCTTGAGGTGATACAATACTTTATTAGTTGAGTTGCAGAAAGTAAAAACAATGGTACTCATGAAGTAAAATGAAATCAGAATAGAGCCAGTGCATTATCACTAGAGTGCAAAATCAGCCTTTTGCTGCTCAGAATGAGTCTCACGTGCATAATACAGAATAAATATTCATATATTTTCTAGTTTTAACAGCCATTCCTTTGTCTATTTTGATATTTCAGAATATTAAAGAACAGAATTAGCATATGTTGCCAAAATCATGAGTTTAAGTGCAGACTGCTTTAAACACAAACTGAAATTTTAGCTTTTGCTTTATCTCAGAAGGATCTTTAGAGCCAGCCAACATTTTTCTGTGATATTTTGCCTTTAAAATAGGCCTGTGGGGCAGGAGAGATGACTGATCAGTTAAGTGCTATTGCTCCTCTTACATAAGACCCACATCAGGTAGCTCAGATGCCTGTAACTCCAGCTGTAGGATATCCAACATCTCTGACACACATTACACACATACACACTCACACTCACACTTAAAACTTATTAAGAATAAAATCTAATGCTGGCCATGATGACACATGACTTTAATCCCAGCCCTCGAGAGGCAGCGGTAGGCAGGTCTCTATGAAATCAAGACCAGCCTGTTGCATATAGTGACTTCCAGGCACACTGGGACTAGGGAGACCCTATCAAAAAATGAAATCTAAAAAGATTTTTTTTTGTAGCAGTCCTTAGTGTCCAAAAAAGAATTTTTTAATAGCCCTACACATCCAAAGGATTAGAAGATATCATATTTGTTTTTATCCCACTTTTTTTTTTTTTTTTTTTTTTGTCTTCTCGAGAAAGGGTCTCCCTGTAGCCCTAGTTGTCCTGGAACTCACTCTGTAGACCAGGCTGGCCTTGAACTCACAAAGATCCGCCTGCCTCTGCCTCCCAAGTGCTAGGATTAAAGGCGTACGCCACCACGCCCGGCTTTATCCCACATTTTTTTATAAAATAGGATTGTGTGCAGGTGTATGTTATACATGTGTGTGGAGGCCAGAATGTGATATGGAGTGTCTTCCACTATCACTCTCCATCCTGTATATTCTGGCAGAGTCTTTTTCTTAACCCAGAGCTAATATAGCTCAATTCTGCTAGTATAGCTAATCAGCTTTGGGGAGGGGGAGTCTATTGTCTTCCTTGTGGCACCAGGATAACATACACTGATGCCATGCCCACCGAGCATTTATATGGGTGCTAGGAATCTGAATTCTGTCCTCAGGCTTTTACAGCATGAACTGTTTACCCGCTGAGCCATCCTAAAATAGAATTTTTGAGGTGGTGTTCCTCTTCATCACTCAGTAGTCAGCAGGAAAAGGGTAGTAGTGTTTTGGATAAATGTGACCAGCATGCCTTTATGACAGGATCACTTGACAGTTTACAGTTTCTGCTTCAATATGGAGTTCAGGCTGGCTGTTAGGCTAAGTTCTTCAGATATTTTCTATTTTCCAAAAAAATGTTTTTTGGTGGAAGGGAATCTTAAAGTCTAAAAGTTTCAGAGGTGTGAGGGGAGCTGGAAATTTGCCATCATTTTTGTGTTTCCCTCTTACATTAAGGTAAGATTCTATGGCACGATGAAATTATATGGTTTAGGAAAAAAAGGCAGTCTTGAATATCCAAGGGGAACGGTGACAGATAATTCTCAGCAGAGACTAATCCTAAAATAATTTAAAAAGTAGCTGTAGAGTACATTAAATGGGTTTTGGGTTTTAAAGAATGAATTAAAGATAAGCATAAGGAAAAAAAGACTAGTATTTCTTCAAAAGTGTGGTAGAACATGTTCTAATCATACCCCGCCAAATGGCCTGCTGGCCTGAAACTTCAGTTTCCTTGGTTTAGCTTATAGGAAATCAAAGGATAAACTCACTCAGGGATATTTACACTTCTTAGGGTAAAATCCACAGTTACAGAAGATAAAAACTGTATTAATTACTTAAGAGATTCGAAGCTTGATAATTTAGTAAGATTGAAGGATTTGTTGAAAAACATTGGTTCACATATGTAACTCCAGACCATAAATGTATTTAATTAAAGGTTTAATATTCTAGATGACACATCTGCTATTCAAATTAAAGCTTTATTTGTAACAACTTTTTCCTAAAGCATTGGGGGAACTAAATGGCTGGTGATGCTGGTATGCTTTACCTTCCCAATTCCCATCAGCTACAGCTTGGGTGAAGTCTGATTAAAGCTTAAAGATAAATATAGGGCCATTTTGTTGCCCTGGTGATACCACATTTTAGGATGCTTGTATTTTGTATTAACTTCTAGTCTTTTAAAAAAATTTTGAGGCGTTAGAGGAAGGAAACATAAGCTATTACATAATGTGGCAAGGGTGCTTGTGATGACAGCAGGATTTTATTAAATAAAAGGTCACACTATATTAATATAAATTTTTTTTAGTTTTTTTATTTTATTTATTTTTGTATGTGTATGAATGTACTGTCTGCATGTAGGTCTGTGCACCTGTGTCATGCAATGCCTCGGAGGTCAGAAGAGGGTGTCGGATTCCCCTGGAACTGGAGTCACATACGGTTCTCAGCTGCCACGTGGGTGCTGGGGATCGAACCCGGGTCCTCTGCAAGAGTGGTTGGTGCTCTTAACCACTAGGCCATCTCTCCAGCCACATACATACATACATACATATATATATGTGTGTGTATATAATATATAATTTTTTTTTTTTTTTTTTTTTTTGGTATTTTTGAGACAGGGCCTCCCTGTAGCCCCAGCTGTCCTGGAACTCACTCTGTAGACCAGGCTGGCCTTGAACTCACAGAGATCTGCCTGCCTCTGCCTCCCAGGTGCTAGGATTAAAGGCGTGAGCCACCATACCCAGCTGAAAACTTACTTTTTAAATAACATTTTGATTCAGATGCTTTACTGCTGTCAAATATTTTTAAATATTCACAAATCCAGAGAAAGCACTATTCAGAAAGTTTCTAAATTTAGTGAATCCTTGTGAAGTACTTGTACAAAGCCAAATAGAATGCACGCCTGTGATCCCAGCTGTTGAGAGTGCCGAGGTAGGAGGGCTGCTAGTAAAGGAGTCCAGGGCCAAGCAGGCAACAAGAGTAAGAAAAGAAAAGAAAAAAAAAAAGGAGGGGGCTAGTTCTTGACTTCCTTTTGTTATTTTTACTTTAGGTTGGAACTCACCGGGAAGATTCGGTCAGTCTCAATGGCAATCATTCAGTCCTGTCTAGTACTGTTGCTGCCTCAAGCACAGACCTGAATCATAAAACACAGGAAAATTACCGAGGTAACCGTCTCGTCATTTTCAGCAGTACTGTAGAGAATGCTACCTTTCTCACAGCTGGACAGACATCTGCATCAAACCTCCTCACAGTAGTGCTGCTGTGTGGGCATGGAGGGTCGCTGGCTAGGGTTCATCCTGTCTGTTTGGCTGGGCCAAGAATAGATAATCAGTGCCGGGTAGAGTTGTTTGCAGCACTGTTCAGTGTTTCCTGATGATCTTTCTTTGTTCCTGCTCCTATCTCTTTCTTAGTTACTTCATCTCATGAGTGAGCCTGCATAGTCCCCAGAGTCACTGAGAAAAATATTTCTGATTCTTTTGAAAACTCTGAATTATAATAAGATTCTGATATAATTGCAGAGACAAAATTTGCAGGGGGAAAACTGTGATTAATGTAACAATACAGTTTTAATTAAAGAGATGGATGGATGGATGGATGGATGGATGGATGGATGGATGGATGGATGGATGGATGATGGATGGCAGGCAGGGAAGGGGTTGGATACTGTTCATGTAAATGCAAGTACCCTCAGAAGCCAGAGGAGTTGGATCCCCCAGGAGCTAGAGTTACGGTCAGTTATGAGCTGCCTGGTGTGGGCACTAGATACTGAACTTTGGTCATCTGGAAGAGCAGTACTTGCTCTTAATCTCTGAGCTCTCTCTCTCCAGCCCACAATATAGCTTTATGAACAAATATAAATATGTAGATAATATTAAGACCACTAAAATAGGGGCTGGAGAGATGGCCTAGCGGTTAAGAGCGCCGACCGCTCTTACAGAGGACCCAGGTTCGATCCCCAGCACCCACATGGCGGCTGAGAACGTCTGAAGCTCCAATTCCAGGAGAACTCCAGTTCCAGGGGAATCCGAGACCCTCTTCTGAACTCCGCGGCATTGCACGACACGGGTACACAGACTTGCATGCAGACAGTATATTCATACACATACAGAAATAAATAAAATTAATTTAAAAAATTAAAAAAAAAAAGACCACTAAAATAAAGTTCACTCAGTTATATGTAATTGTGGCCATTTTATATATTACTGGGCAGCATCTTAATGTGCCAGTTTCCAAGCCCTTGTGCAGGTATTAGAGCCTAAAAGTGAGCATTAGGCTGATCATTGGAGTCAAGCTTGTTCTTAAAAACACAAACACACTAAGCCAGGCCTGGTGGTGCACACCTTTAATCCTAGCACTTGGGAGGCAGAGACAGGCAGATCTCTGTGAGTTTGTGAGTTCAAGGCCTGCCTGGTCTACATGGTGAGTTCCAGGACAGCCAGAGCTACAGGGTGACACTATCTCAAAAAAAGAAAAATAAATAAGTAGATAGATAGATGATAGATAGATAGATAGATAGATAGATAGATAGATAGATAGATAGATAGAAATACAAACACTCTAAATAATATACTTTCCTACATCTCTAAAGTGTTTCATACCCTGTACAGCTTAAGTCTATTCACCATCTAGAAAGCTTTGATCCATGTGAATTGGAATGTGTGAGTCTAGTCATTTACTTTACATTTCCTTTGCCTCTTTGTTAGGTGGCTTGCAAAGTCAGTCTGGAAATGTTGTTCCAACAGAAATCAAGACTGAAAACAAAGAAAAAGATGAAAACCTTCATGAGCCTCCATCATCAGATGACATGAAATCAGATGACGAATCTTCCCAAAAAGATATCAAGGTCTCATCTAGAGGCAGAACAAGGTGTGTGTTACTGTCCAGCCGTGAACTCTGACGTGCTTCCTCTAGGTGAAACAAACACATTATCAAAAGGTGCCATGCATTAACATTCTGCATACTAAGCTGTGATTTTTATGTTCATTAAATTTTTATATTCATTAAATCCTCACATCATTACTGAAGAGGGGAAATTATGTTTCCTATTATTTCACATTGTTCTGTGCCTTCATATAAAAAACAACTACATCTCTGCCTCAGTTGCTTAGTCTGTAACACAATTAGAGGACAATAGTTAAGGGAGGTTAAATTGGGTGTGTATACCAGCCAACACATATTTGATACATTGAAAAACTAAGTATATTGGGTTGGAGAGATGGCCTAGCGGTTAAGAGCGCCGACTGCTCTTGCAGAGGACCCGGGTTCAATCCCCAGCACCCACATGGCGGCCGAGAACCGTCTGAAACTCCAATTCCAGGAGAACTCCAGTTCCAGGGGAATCCGACACCCTCTTCTGACCTCTGCGGCATTGCACGACACGGGTGCACAGACTTGCATGCAGACAGTACATTCGTACACATACAGAAATAAATAAAAAATTTTTTAAAAATGAAAAAAAAATTTATTTAATAAAAAAAAACTAAGTATATGGTAAGACTCTATTATAATTCATCCAAGTATCAGTGAACTGTGGCCCATGGGCCAATGTGGCCTGTTGCTTATTTTTAATAGTTTTATTAGAAACCACCACATTCTTTCGTTTTGTGTCCATGGCTACTTTTGTATTACATCTGCAGATTTAAGTACTTGTCACAGACACCATTTGGTCACAAAGCAAAAAGCATTTACCATCTGACCCTTTACAGAAAAGGTTTGCTACCCCTGATTTCAGCAGTAATTTGAAAAATCTAAAAGAGAAAGTATTCCAGATAGAGTGATGTTGTCAGGAAGAGTTTTCTACCTTCCTAACATGAATTTAGGCACATAATACACTAGTTTCAAATAATTTGAATGTCTTCATTCAGATTTTTCTTCTAGTTTTATATTAGAATTAGGTGAGAGAGAGAGACTTGTGTGTGTGTGTGTGTGTGTGTGTGTGTGTGTATACGTGCATGCACATATATATGTTGTTTTGTCTTTCACACAAGGTCTTATTTTGTAGTCCAGGCTACCCTTGAACTCATGGTGATCCTCTTGCCTCAGTCTTCAAATGCTGGGATTACAGGCATGAGTGACCACACCCAACATCATTTAGTATATTTGCAGTACCTCCCCTTTTTTGTATTAATTAGCATTTATCAACAGTACATCTGTCACATACAGGTATTTATATTTAAAACATCTTTGTTTTCGTATTTTTGAGACAGGGTCTCCCTTTAGTCCCAGCTGGCCTGGAGCTGCTCTGTAGACCAGGCTGGCCTTGAACTCAGAGAGATCTGCCTGCCTCTGCCTCCCAAGTGCTAGGATTAAAGGCGTGCGCCGCCACGCCTAGATAAAACATCTTTTTATGTTAAACTATGATGCAGAGGAGAGCACAGTGATAGAACTAAAGAAACAATGATCCTTGCTGCCATCACATACTTACAAGGGAATCCTTTGCTTTTCCCATTCTCACTATTTTTAAAACCCAAATGGTTCTCTTTTGAAAAGTAAACTTTTACAATGCTATGATTTTTTTTTAATTTTATTTATTTTTTATGTGTATGAATGTACTGTCTGCATGTAGGTTTGTGCGCCCGTGTCGTGCAATGCCATGGAGGTCCGAAGAGGAACTGGAGTTCTCCTGGAATTGGAGTTACAGACGGTTCTCAGCCGCCATGTGGGTGCTGGGGATCAAACCCAGGTCCTCTGCAAGAGCAATCCGTGCTCTTAACCGCTAGGCTATCTCTTCAGCCCCCTACAATGCTATGATTTTAATAGATAACCTACTCATGTGAAGAATACAAATGAGAAGGTGAACTTTGTCAGGGAATTCTGGGACCACTTCTTTTTTTTGTTGTTTAGTTTTGTTTTGAGAAAGGGTCTCCCTTTAGTCCCAGCTGGCCGGGAGCGCACTGTGTAGAACAGGCTGGCCTTGAACTCACAGAAATCAACCTGCCTCTGCTTCCCCAGTGCTGGGATTAAAGGCATGCACCAACACCACCACGCCCTGCTCTTTTAGGCATCTTAACTCATTATTATTCTGAAAGAAATTTGAGAAATAATTTGCATACTTTCTTCTCCAGTGTCTGTCCCCCTCCCATCTTCATCAGGAATCAGAAGACTTTCTTTGTAAAGGACCAGATAGTTTAGGTTTTATGGGCCATATTGTCTCTGACACAGTTATGCTATCGTAGCACCAAATAGCCAGAGATAATATATAAACAAATGAGCTTGACCATCCAATAAGGATCAGAAATTAATACATCAGTCTAATACATTAATAATAGTTAAGCCGGGCATGGTGGCACACGCCTTTAATCCTAGCACTCGGGAGGCAGAGGCAGGCAGACCTTTGTGAGTTCAGGGCCAGCCTGGTCTACAGTGAGTTCCAGGACAGCTGGGGTTACAGGGAGACCCTGTCTCGAAAAGACCAATAATAATAATAATAATAATAGTTAATAGGTTCCTAATATGGCTCTAGCAGTATGAGCCTAGCCGGGGTTTGAGTGGTTGGATCTGTCACATACTATTCAAATAACTTGTACAAGTTATCCAACCTCATTGAGACCATTTCCTGCTCCTTTAAAAAGAGATTTTCTAGCCGGGCGTGGTGGCGCACTCCTTTAATCCTAGCACTCCGGAGGCAGAGGCAGGCAGATCTTTGTGAGTTCAAGGCCAGCCTGGTCTACAGAGTGAGTTCCAGGACAGCTGGGGCTACAGGGAGACCCTGTCTCAAAAAGACCAAAAAATAAATAAATAAATAAAATAAAAAGAGATTTTCTGTTACAGTATTTTGATACTAGCCTAAATATGTAAACCCTTTTCCACCCTAGCATTCAGTAAGCACTCAGCAAAATTGATGTTGTCATGGTACTTTTAGGTATGTATTATATACATTTGCCTCTAAGAAGCACAACAAAAACCAGGCCAATGATCTTTTTCCATAGGCACATTTCAAATTGGAATTTTATTATTTCATTTTTTTCATTCAACAGTGTACTTTTACAATTGGTTTAGCATTTCACCTGTCTTGAGTATTTTCTGCAGTTTTTAGCGTTTTGTGGGAGTTTTGTTATTGCTTGGGGATAGCTTTAAGATTTGATTTACACATAAAATTCACCACAATTTTAGATCTAGAGGTTTTGTCCTTTGACAAGCATAAAAGATACAACTACCACTATTTTGATAATGTAGGACATTTTCACCACCCCACAAAATTTCCTCATTCCCCCTTTGTAGTGAGTCTCTTCCTCATTTCTCAGTAAAAGATGATAATTTATTAAAGAAATTTTGTCATTTCTAGACGTTCATGTAAATGGAGTCATACAGGGCATAGCCAGTTGTAGCTAGTTTCTTTTTTTATTTTAATTTATTATGTGTATGAATGTATTGCCTGCATTTGTGTGTAAGTGTTCCCATGTTGTGCAATGCCCACAGAGTCAGAAGAAGGTGTCAGATTCCCCCAGAACTGGAGTTATAGACAGTTGTTAGCTGCCATGTGGGTGCTGGGAATCAAACCCCGGTCCTCTACAAGAACAGTCAGTGCTCTTAACCATTGAGCCATCTATCAGCCCCGAGTTTTCTTTTTTTACTGAGAGGAATATATAGCTTGCTAGGTTTGATTGGAAATTTTGTATGAAATGCACAAGGCTTCAATAAAAATCGGGTGTGGTGGCGCACGCCTTTAATCCTAGCACTTGGGAGGCAGAGGCAGTCGAATCTCTGTGAGTTCAAGCCAGCCTGGTCTACAGAGTGAGTTCCAGGACAGCCAGAGCTAAGGGAGATAGACCCTCAAAAAACAAATAAAAAAAACAAAAAAAAAAAAAAAAAAAAAAAAAAAAAAAAAAAAAAAAAAAAAAGGCCTTAAAAAAAATACCCAGAAATATATAGCTTGGTTTTTGGAGGCTGCATAGCAATCCATTGCCTAAATGTACAGTGACATATTTAACTCATCCCGTTAATAGGTTCTGATATGCTGCTAATGTAAAGAATTCTGTAATTGGGCTGGAGAGATAGCCTAGCGGTTAAGAGCGCCGACTGCTCTTGCAGAGGACCCAGGTTCCATCCCCAGCACCCACATGGTGGCTAAGAACCGTCTGTAACTCCAGTTCCAGGGGAATCTGAGACCCTCTTCTGACCTCCACGGCATTGCACAACCCTGGTGCACAAACCTACATGCAGACAGTACATTCATACACATACAAAAATTAAAAAATTTTAAAAAAATTCTGTGATCATCGCCCTTTATATAACTTTTATTTATACCTTTAATTATATCCTTCTAACACATGAAATTTCTAATCAAAAAGTAATTAACATTTTAAGGTCTTGGATTTATCTTGTTAATTTGTCCTTGAAAAAAATCATCTTCTAAGGGCTGGAGAGAAAGTTTAGCATGTAAGAGTGCTTTCTATTCTTGCAGAGGACCTGAGCACCCATATCAGGTAGCTCACAACTACCTGTAACTTCAGCTTCAAGGGATCCAGTGCTCTCTTTCTGTGCTCCATGGGCGGCATAGCACTTATATTCACAGACACAGGTGCTCATGTGCACACACACAAGCATTTAATCCCAGTACTTGAGAAGCAGAGGCAGGTACCTCTATGAGTCTGAGGCTAGACTGATCAGTGTGGCAAGTTCCAGGCCAGCCAGGGCTACAGAGTGAGACCATGACTTCCCCCAAAAAATGAATAAAGAAAAGTGAATTTTTTAAAAATGTGTACAATGGTTTATCTTGCATCTATATAACTGCACCACATGTGTGCAGAACCTGAAGAGGCCACAAGAGGGGATTTCATTCCCTGGAGCCAGAGGTATAGACCATTGTTAGCTGCCATGTGGGTGCTGAGAACCAAACCCTGGTCCCCTGCAAGGACAGTAAGTGCTCAGTTGAGCCATGTCTTCCACCTGAACAGTAAATCATTTTAAAAATGGTTTCAATAAATCTTTCCAAACCTCTGAATTAATAGTCATCATCACTGGTGATATTTCTTTCCAGAAAAAAAAAACAGGTCTTCTGAAACTAATGTGCAATAGAAAGACAGTAAAAGCATGATACAATTTAAAAGATTATACGTGAGCATTGAAGAAAGACTGGAAAGGAATATTCAATCACAATAAGTGCAGCTGTTACTACTGTTTAGTAAGGGTTATAATTTCCATTTCCACCTTTATAGTTTATAATTTTGCATGTTCGGCATATCTGGAATCTCATAGACACTACTGGTACTGTTTTTCAGCAGTACTAATGAAGATGAGGATCTAAATCCAGAACAGAAAATCGAAAGGGAGAAGGAAAGGCGCATGGCCAACAATGCCAGGGAACGCCTGCGTGTGCGTGATATTAATGAAGCATTCAAGGAGCTTGGCCGAATGTGTCAGCTTCATTTGAAGAGCGAAAAACCTCAGACAAAACTCCTCATTCTTCATCAGGCCGTGGCAGTCATCCTTAGTCTGGAACAGCAAGTCAGAGGTAAGTCAGCTTGGCAGAGACAGATTATGGTTTCATCCACAAATGAGGAAACCTTTGTTTACAGTTGCTCCTTACTTATGCAAGTTGCTTGAAAGCTCTCCCAATATTTCTGCCTCTGTACCATCCATATCTAGTTCTCTGACTCTGAATATCTGCAGGCTAACTGCTTTCCACAAACCAATAGAGGCCATTCCTGTGAAACAAGACAGAACCAACAGCCTCAGCCTGCTGTACAGCCTTGATGCTTGGAGCCTCTTTGGTCCTATGGACGCAGCTCTGCTATCTGTCTCTCAGTTTCCTGCTTGCTTTACTCTGGAATATTTACAAACCCTGCTGGTTAGTTGGATGTCTGCACATGGCTCCTAGCCAAGTCTCCTGTCCTTTACTCCCACGTCAGGAAGCCTTGAGGCTGCTTTGTTGATCCCTACCATGCATCTTAGACATGCTTGTGTTGTCATAGGTGTGGTTTGAAAAAGGCTCACACCTTACTGAGACAACAATGAAAATTCATTCTTCCTAAAGTCTGATGGGATTTTGAAGAAGCTCTTAAAACATTCTTTAATGTCTGTTTAATGCCAGCCAGCTACATTATAGAATCAAATAGGGGAATCTTCTGCCCTTGAGGTTCTGCCATCAAGCATGACTGCCTATATATTTTGTCACACTAATATTTTACCTGAAGCCTTTTTGTCTTTTTGACACAGGGTCTCTCTGTAGCCCCAGCTGTCCTGGAAGTCACTATGTAAACCAGGCTGGCCTTGAACTAATAGATCCGCTGCCTCTGCCTCCCAAGTCTGGGATTAAAGGCATGTGCCACCACACCCAGCTTTCCAAAGCCTTTTTTGCAAAGAACATTCATAAGCATGGCTCTGGCTAGAAGATAAAGGCTCTGGGCTTTAGCACAGTCTGAGAGTGGGAGAAAAATGCCTTTCTGGGCTCAAGGGAATCCCTTATACAGTTAGAATTCAGTGTATCTGATTTTTTTTTTTTTTTTGATCTTTTTGAGACAGGGTCTCCGTGCAGCTCTGGCTGTCCTGGAAATCACTATGTAGACCAGGCTGGCCTTGACCTCACAAAGATCCACCTGCCTCTGCCTCCCAAGCGCTAGGATTAAAGGTGTGCGCCACCATGCACAGCCTGCATTCAACTCTTAATCAATGAAAGACTCCTCAGATAGAGCTCAGACCATGAGACAAAGTCAGTACTTACACTCCTAACCAGGAACTCAGTAAGCAGCTAGACAAGCCTGGTGTTAGGCCTTCTCTTACTAGTTTTTCTGTTCTGGGTGCCTGCAGGAGACCACTACAGAGTCAAATGCTACAAATGAACAAGGTCTATTTGCAAAAGGCAGAGTTTCAAAACCTTTTTCAGAAACAGAATTATTTCTCATTTTTTTTTAATTTTATTTATTTCCGTATGTGTATGAACGTATTGTCTTCATGCAAGTCTGTACACCCGTGACGTGCAACGCCGCGGAGGTCAGAAGAGGGTGTCGGACTCCCCTGGAACTGGAGTTCTCCTGGAATTGGAGTTTCAGACGGCTCTCGGCCGCCATGTGGGTGCTGGGGATTGAACCCGGGTCCTCTGCAAGAGCGGTTCGCGCTCTTAACCGCTAGGCCATCTCTCCAGCCCCTATTTCTCATTTTAATGGCTTGGATCTGAGACTAGTGATTTCTGCTCTTAAAATGACTCTGTCTTCTGGCTGCAATGCACTGTTGAATGAAAAGATGCTACACTGGAATAGATTTTGGCACCCTGGTAGTCAGACATTCACATTCCACATGGAGACGTCAGGGTACAAGCACTGCAGGCAGAGGATGGAGGGAGGAGTGCACTTGGGACTCCGCACATTTGCCAGGAATGTCCAGACATAGTTGAAGAAAAAAGATATCTGGTAAAGTGACAGAATACAGTAGCTGGTTCAAGGAACCACTGTTTCCGTTACAGATGTGTGGGCAACAATCAGTCTTTGTACACTTTGGAGGAGGGTGTAATTCTTGAAGATCAGGTTTCATAAACATTTATACTCTGGGGGCTGAAGAGATGGCTTAGCAGTTAAGAAGACTTGCTGTTCTTCCAGAAGATTGGGGTTGGGTTCCCAGCACCTGCTTGGTGGTTAACAACTGTCTATAACTCCAGTTCCAGGGGATCTGACACCCTCTTTTGGCCTCTGTGGGCTTTGCATGACACACATGCAGGCATAACATTCATGCCACATAAAATAAATTTACACTCTGTAGGCACCTCCAGGGTTTTGAACAAAATGAATATGTATCTGGTTTTAGGAGCCGAGTAACCATGCTTGAAATCATCTATGTACCACTCTTATTCATTACATGTACTGGAGGGACATGAACCAGGAGCGAACTGCTACTGTGTCTATCAAGACTTCTTGAAAGACACTCTGATGCCCTCTGCCAAACAGCTTAGGGCCCTCATGCAGCCATGGTGCCCATACATGGTCTTTGGCACAGAATCTTCTAAGCTCAGTGTAGCTAGTGTCCTTTCTTAGACTTTGCAGTTATAAATATTTAATACTTTGTCCACTTGGAGAGTCTCTACATAGCTACAGACATGAGTCTAACAGTTTCTGTAAAAGATTTTTTGTTTAGCTGGCCTTTCTGGCTCCCCTTCTGGTTTCAGTGGTGTTCCAGACTGTATCTGACCAGCCCCAACCTGGAGTTATTCTGAGGAGGACAGACCCAGGGCTGGTAGCCATCCTGGGATTTTTCCCAGATCACTTTTGGTACTTTGGTGTCTGCCATAGCAAACCTCATCTGATCCCTGCCATTGCCAGTCAACAGTAGCCTGATCATTTCATTTCTGCTCCTGGGTGCCCTCAAATTTGTACTCTAAACTTACTGAAGAGTCATCAAACACTTTCTTCTCCCAAACTCATTCACACATCAGCTCAGTTCAGCTTACTTGGACAAGAGATCTTCCAGGTTCTAGTTTCCTGGTCTCTAAGTGGGTGTGAAAAATAATAGGCAAACAGTAGTGGCTTTCAAATCTGGCTGGTACCAGAATCACAAGGTCTTCTCACAGACTGGTTTCCAAACCCCACCCCTAGGATATTGGTTTTCATGGCAGATATAGTACATGCACTGATAATATTCCACTCACTGTGAGTGGCCACTGAAACGAATTACAATGGCATTGACACAAAAGAACAGATGTGAGAGGAGACAGCCTAGATGAGACAGCAAGAAAAAGACGTAAGGTAGAAAGTAGATTGTTTTTCCAAGTCCCACAGAGCTGTCTCAAGGTTCAGATCTAAAGTTGTACTAAGAAGAATGGTTTCAAAATGACTTCATGATAGGTCCAGCAAGATGATCAGCAGGTAAGGGCATCTGGTGCCAAGTCCTCTTTGTTCCACACATGCTGTAACACACACAATAAATAAATAAATAAATAAATAAATAAATAAATAAATAAATAAATAATTTTTTTTTTTTTGGTCCTTTGAGATAGAGTTTCCCTGTAGCCCCAGCTGTCCTAGAACTCAGTATGTAGACCAGTCTGGCCTTGAACTCACAGAGATCCGCTTGCCTCTGTCTCTTGAGTGCTGGAATTAAAGGTGTGTACCACCATGCCTGGCATGAATGTAAATTTTTAAAAAGACCTGAAGATAAAGCCCTGGCTCCTTGCTCAGTCTATGCCCTGAAAGGGGCTTGGCATCAGCTTCTTTCTTTTTTTTTTTTTTTTTTTTTTTTGGTCTTTTTGAGACAGGGTCGCTGTCCTGCTCACTCTGTAGACCAGGCTGGCCTTGAACTCACAGAGATCCGCCTGCCTCTGCCTCCTGAGTGCTGGGATTAAAGGTGTGTGCCACCACGCCCGGCATGAATGTTGATTTTAAAAGACCTGAAGATTAAAGTGCATTAGGTTAAGAAGAATAACCTAAAGTTTCTGGAAACTTTAAGTTATTTAGAGGCAAAAAAAAAAAATGTCAGATTTTGGACATTGATAGAGTCTTTAAGCTGGTAGAACAGTGCCTTCAAGAATCTGCTCTCCTGTATACTTCTCAGTGCCTTCAAGAATCTGCTCTCCTGTATACTTCTCAGAGAACATTTAGAACATAGAATTCTCAAATAAGGACATTGACAGGAAAAATAGGGCTATGAGACCCAGGAAAGGCTCTCACCCAGGCTGATAGACAAAAATCCCACATGGGCTTCTGGCCTGGAGGATGTTTACCTATGGGCAAAGGTTTCCAATGAAAGAAAGTGAAGTTAACAGACAATGTGTGATATATTTGAGATTTTAGGAAAACCTACTTCTAGGCATTTGTATAGATGCATTAGAGCATTAGGTAGGGTTGGGATTTCATTATTTTAAAGTGAAGGGAAAAAACTCAACTGTTAAACTCCATAGCAAACTGTATAAGAAAACAGATCACTAAAATTTTTAACTTACAAAGTGCCACCAGAATCATAATAATGTAAGAAGTGACTATTGAGTTAATCAAAAATTCCTAAGCATACTGGTCTTCATCTGGGGGACTATGGGAGGGAAAGACCCCAATGTGGAGCAAAAGTGCAGGATTGATAGTTGTTTGGGATTGCCAGGGAGGAACCTTCTAGCACTTCCTTAAGGAAAACATGACATCTTTGAGGCGAAAAAAAAAAATCCTCCAATTCAAGTGATATGTGTATGTATGTATATGTTTACATATATATATGTATATGTACTATAGCAATACAAGTTGGAGAGAACAACAAAAGAACTGGAAAAAAAAAAACTCTGGAAAGACTCAGAAAAAGATGTAGGACATTATGGCAGAGTGTAGGGACTTGGGTGGGGTGGGGAGCATGGAAAGGGAAGCGATTGTAGATTCCACTGAGAAATGATGTATGACCTATGAAAAAAGTTTAATAACAATTAAAAAATTATATGAAAGAAAAAATCTCCAAAAAAATTCCTAAGCATGTTGAAAAGATGGTATTATCTGGCCAAGCTCTCAACTACATACCAGAAGTCAATAGATTAAAAAACCTCTCGGTGAAAATGTAGGACCCTGCGGGTAACATCTGGCTTCCATTAACATCTGTATCAGACTTTGCTGGCTACGTAACACATTTGCCATGGGCTACTCACACACACCAATAGCTGCACTAGCCTTTGCCTTTTCTGAATCAAAGCTGTATCTAATTTAAATAGAGTCAACTATAGTAGTCTGATTCTTCCCACTCTTTGTCTGATTCTCTTTTTCCCATTCTTTGTCTGATTCTCAGAATCTACAAGATCTTGCCTAATTTGACTATAAGGCTTTGGTGCTTTTCAGCTGTTGTAATCATGCCCTCTAGTTCCAAGTAGGAAAGCAGCCATAGTTAGCTCAGAGCAAAGTTCCACCATAAGAGAAATATGGGGCTATTTTTCTTGAAAACCTCCAGTCTTAATTCTCCCTTTGCAGTCTCTGTGCTCACTACATAAGACCATCATTTCAGTAGGACCATGACAGCTAACAAAAGACAGGCTCTAAGGTAGAGGCACCAGTTCCTTTTAAGAAAGCAGCTTGGGTGGCACATGCAGCCAGGTGGTAGAAGACCCACAGTTTATCCCAGTGCCACAAAAAGAAGGAAGGAAGCAGTTGTTATTTTATTTTATTTTTTTTTAATTTTTTTTTATTTTTATTTATTTCTGTATGTGTATGAATGTACTGTCTGCATGTAGGTCTGTGCACCCGTGTCTTGCAATGCCGCGGAGGTCAGAAGAGGGTGTGGGATTCCCCTGAAACTGGAGTTCTCCTGGAATTGGAGCTTCAGACGGTTCTCGGCGGCCATGTGGGTGTTGGGGATCGAACCCGGGTCCTCTGTAAGAGCGGTCGGCGCTCTTAACTGCTAGGCCATCTCTCCAGTCCCAGCAGTTGTTATTTTAAACTTATGAGGAACATACCATTTTCACCTACTAGATTTCCTTACTATTACCTTTTTTCTTTCATTCTCCTCACAATTGTGTAGACCTTGGGCCTTTTTAAAAATAAGATCTTATAGAAAAGTAGAATGCTAAAATTAAATTTTATCATTATGTATCAATAATAGTTAATAGAGTCAACTGAGTTTGACATAATAAAGCTATTTACTTTTTTTTTTTTTTTTTTTAGCGACCGCCCAGACATGGGTGAGGATGATAATGCCAAGGCTGAGATTATTTTATGTTGTTTATTCTATTTGTATTAACTTTATTCGATTTATTCGACCCTATTGTATCATTTGGTTCTTTTCAAGACAGGGTCTCCTTTTAGCCCAGCTGCCTGGAATCTCACTCTGTTAGACCCAGGCTGGCCTTGAACTCAACAAAGATCTGCGTGCCGTCTGCCCTCTCCAGACGTGTTAGGATTAAAAGCATGCACACCAAGTGGCAATTTCTACTTTATTTTTATCGTCTATGAATGTACTGTCTGCATGTGTAGGTTGGTTGCACGCTGTGTCGTGCAATGCGTCGAGAAGTCAGAAAGGATGATTTGGACTCTGACCGGACACTGAGCGAGTTTAAGAAAGACCGTTATAAGACGGTTCTCAGCCACTACGTGGTGCTGGCGATATCAAACCCAGGTCTCTGCAAGCAGTAGTCGGTGGCTCTTAAACCTTCCGCTGTGCTATGGGCCTCATTTCTGTCACAGCTCCTGCCATGTTACTCTTTTAAAACAACCTCAGATGTGAAACCTGTAATGTGTTGATTTGAATTTTGCACACATTCAAAATATTACTTGCCTTCGTAGTGATTAGTGCACTTTCTGTCGTGATGTTACTACAAAACACCGAGACGCAAACGGACTTTATAAAAGGAAGAGTTTTATTTGAGTTTACGATTGATGGTTTCCAGGAAATTAGAGCCATTTGTGGCAGGGGAGCATGCTGTGACAGGACTGGAGCAGCAACAAGTTCACATCCTTGCAATGAAACAGAAAGCAGAAGAAGGAAAGAAAAAAAAAAAAACAACGGAGACTCACTAAGCCTAGTTCCCTCAACTAAGTCTGTCTCCGAGTAATTCTCTTAGGCATTGGCCCAGCTTCTAAAGACTCCCAAGAACAGTGCCACCACTGGAAACGATGGTCTAAATATCTTAAAGGCCTATGGGGGGATCACTCATTCAAAGCATCCACAGAGCAGGCGCCTTCCCTTAGAAGGGGAATATGTTTCGAGATAAGATGAACTGTGCTGTGACATTGAGCTGAGCACCTCATTTCTTAAAAAAGTCTGACAAAAAAATGGAACTGATTTTCTAAAGCAACTGTTTTCTAGTGATTCCCGTGTCATATTCATTAACGCATTTTTGAATCAGTTTGATTAAAATAGCAAGTACACTTTAACCTACATGTGCTCAGTACTATAACAGAATACGAAATATTATCGATAAGATTGCATCAAAAGAACTGACTGAAACAGTGCAACTTCCTCATAGGAGAGAATAATTGAGAAAGTGTACAGAAATGATGAGAAAAAGTCAATGTTTTGGCAGAAGCTATGAGTTTCGGACAGGGCTGGGGGATGGGGTGGAAAAAAACACCTAGGATTTGTTTAATAAAAATAAGAAATAAATTTATGTAAAAGAAAAAACTGATAAAACTAAAAAAAAAGAATTACTCTTAAGGCTAGAGAGCTATCTTATGCTTCCATTTCTTATGGTAACCTCTGTTCTTTTATACCTAAGAGACACCACATCGCATGTAGCATTATAGTCATTGCGTGTCTTCTGTAAGAAGCATGTTAAAGTACTTAGTTACACATGGTCACAGAAAGAACTCGAGTCCTCTTCTGTGTGTACATTAGAGTCAGAAAGGGAAGCAGATGCAGCAGTTACGTCCCTTGAGTTCATTGGTGGTTCCTGTATACAGTTGGGTATACTTCTTTATCATTTTCTCTTTTAAATTTTTTAAATTTGGTTATGTTGAGGAGTGTTATTATCCCTGCATGTATGTACGTCATCCTGTGCCATCACTGTGAGGCCAGACATGACATCAGTCCCTGGGGAACTGGAGTCTCCAGGTGTTTGTTAGCCAGTCATGTGGGTTTCTGGGAACTGAATCCTGTTCTGCAAAAAGCATGCGCGCCGTCTTCTGAACAATGATAAAAAGCCATCTCTCCAGCCTCATCTCTTTATCATTTCCTAAGCTCAGCACAGATGTCTCTCCAAGTAGAGAGGGTATCACCCTTTGTATCCATTCAGTATGCCCTGTCTTAGAAGGATTCTGAGGAAAACTTGGTTATAGATAATGGCACTTGCCAAAAATATTTATAATATAAGATTATGATGTTGATTTCATTCGAAATGTAAACAATTGGTATTAAAGAATTTTTCAATTTGATCTCATTTATTACTGCTGGGTTTCTTTTGTTGCTGTTGGTTTGGGGTTGGTATTTTGGATTGGAGGATTGGTTGGTTGGTTTTGTTTTGAGACAGGGTTTGGCTCCCTTGAGCCCCAGCTGGCCTTAGGAAACTCTTTGTCAGACCAGGCCTCGCCGTACCTGCCTCCAAGTGCTGGATTAAATACATGCACGACTACCATGCCCAGGGGGACTAATGTCTGAAATTGTTATTTAGCTTCATTGGCTGCCTCTGTAAATGAGCCAATTATCTCGAATATGAATTCGAGACTCTCTATCTCACAGAAAGAAAATAAGCAATGTTTATTTTCTAAGCTAAAACTTATTGTAGATCTGGGCTGGAGAGATGGCTCACTGCTAAGAGCACATACTGCCTCTGGCAAGAGGAACCTGGGTTGATTCTCCAGCACCCCACATGGCGGGCTTAGAAACCATCTTTAGGCTGGTGTTGTGATGGGCATGCTCTTTACATCAGCACTATTGGGAGGCATGAGGTAGCAGACTCTCTCTGAGTTCGAAGGCCAGCCTGGTCGTAATAGAAAGCTCCAGGACCAGGTGTGGACTAAAGAGAGACCCTGTCTCCGAAAAAAAAGAAAAAATAAAAAAAATTCAAAATCTTAAACGGTGCTTAGCCACGAGGTGGTGGTTACATTCTTGTAAGTTCAGACCCTCGGAGGCTGAAAGGCAGAAGATTTCCATGAGGTTGTCGAGGGCCAGCCTGTTTATTACGGAGGTGAATTCCAGGGCGAGTTTAGAGCTTCTCATGCACTACTCCCGACTGCCAGTTCTCCCCCCAAAGCATCCTAATTCTGCCTTCTAACCTAAACTCTACGTTCTTGTAGAGAGGAACCTCAATCCCAAAGCAGCCTGCGCTAAGAGAAGAGAAGATAGAGGAAAGGTCTCTGCCGCCATCGGCAGCAGCCGCCAACCACACTGCCTGGAGCTCATCTAACAATGGGCTAGTGGAAACTACAACTATGGTCATCTGTAAACATCTAGCGCAGGTATGTATGGGTTGATAGAAAGTGCCTAAGAAGAGGCTTTTTTTTTTTTGTCCTTTTAGACAGGTCTCCCTCTTACGTCCCAGCTGGCCTTGGAACTCACTCTGTAGACAGGCTGGCCCTTGAACTCACATGCGATCCACCGCCTCTATGCCTCCTCAAGTGCTCAGATTTAAAGCGTTGGCCAGCCACACCTGGTGAGGGCTTCATTTTAAAGTAGCTTAGAAGTGTGGAGCAGATTTCTCTAGTAGGCACTGGCCATTATAAATGTCACATGTAATTTAGAATCCAATGATCTATCTGCCTTCCTTTGTCTCATTAGAGCCATTTGCTTAACGGGCGCAGGAGGGACGGGGTGGTTGGTTCGAGGAGGAACGTTTGGGGGTGGGGCGGGGGAAGGGNCTACAAGATCTTGCCTAATTTGACTATAAGGCTTTGGTGCTTTTCAGCTGTTGTAATCATGCCCTCTAGTTCCAAGTAGGAAAGCAGCCATAGTTAGCTCAGAGCAAAGTTCCACCATAAGAGAAATATGGGGCTATTTTTCTTGAAAACCTCCAGTCTTAATTCTCCCTTTGCAGTCTCTGTGCTCACTACATAAGACCATCATTTCAGTAGGACCATGGACAGCTAACAAAAGACAGGCTCTAAGGTAGAGGCACCAGTTCCTTTTAAGAAAGCAGCTTGGGTGGCACATGCAGCCAGGTGGTAGAAGACCCACAGTTTATCCCAGTGCCACAAAAAGAAAGGAAGGAAGCTTAGTTGTTATTTTATTTTTTTTTTTTTTTAATTTTTTTTATTTTTATTTATTTCTGTATGTGTATGAATGTACTGTCTGCATGTAGGTCTGTGCACCCGTGTCTTGCAATGCCGCGGAGGTCAGAAGAGGGTGTGGGATCTCCTCGGAAAACTGGAGTTCTCCTGGAATTGGAGTTCAGACGGTTCTCGCGCGGCCATGTGGGTGTGGTGTTGGGGATCGAACCCGGGCCTGCGGGACTCGAGCGGTGGGCCCTTAACTGCTAGGCCATCTCTCCCAGCCCAGCAGTTGGTATTTTAAACTTATGAGGAACACATACCATTTTACCACTAGATTTCCTTGACTTTACCTTTTGTCTTTGCATTCCCTCACCAATTGTGAGAGACCTTGTGGGCCTTAAAAAATAAGCGCTATAGAAAAAGTGATAGCAAAATTAAAAATCATTATGTATAATAAAGCGTAATAGAAGTCAACTGGAGTTTGACATAATAAAGCTATTTTACTTTTTTTTTTTTTTTTTTTAAGAAGCCAGCCGAATGGATGATTATGGAGGCGGATATTTATTTATTTGTTTTTATTTATTATTTATTTATTATTTCTTTATTTATTTTGGTCTTTTCAAGACAGGGTCTCCTTTTAGCCCAGCTGTCTGGAAGAACTCACTCTGTTAGACCAGGCTGGCCTTGAACTCACAAAGATCTGCCTGCCTCTGCCTCCCAAGTGCTAGGATTAAAAGCATGCACCACCAAGCCTGGCTAATTTTATTTATTTTTTATGTCTATGAATGTACTGTCTGCATGTAGGTTGGTGCACCTGTGTCGTGCAATGCCGAGGAAGTCAGAAGAGGATGTTGGAATCACCTGGAACTGGAGTTAAAAAGACCTTAAAGACGGTCTCAGCCACCATGTGGGTGCTGGGGATCGAACCCAGGTCCTCTGCAAGAGTACGTCAAACAGCCGTGTAACTAGGCCATCTCTCCAGCCCTGCCATTTACTTTTTAAAAACCCAGATGTGAACTGTTAATGTGTATTGAATTGCACACATTCACATATACTTGCCTTCTGTATTTAGTCCACTTTTCTGTTGCTGTGATAAACACCATGACCAAAGGAACTTTATAAAAGGAAGAGTTTATTTGAGCTTACGATTGGGTTCCAGGGAATTAGAGTCCATTGTGGCGGAGGCTGGGGCTGAGCTAGAGCAGCAAGCCAAGGGTCACATCTTGCCAATGAACCAGAAGCAGAGAGAGGCAAACTGGAGACCACAAACTGTAAACTCACTAAGCCTGTCCCCCACAATCGTACTTCCTCTAGCATGGCCACAGCTTCTAAAGACCTCCAAAGAACAGTGCAACCAACTGGAAACAAAATGTCTAATACTTAAAGCCTATGGGGGGTACCTCATTCAAACCACCAGCAGGGCCTTCCTTAGAAGGGGAAATGTTCAGAAAGAGAACTGTGCTGTGAACATTGAGCTGAGCACTCATTTCTTAAAAATCTGACAAAAAAATAATGATTTCTAAAAATGTTTTTAGTGATCCCTTTATATTCATTAACGCATTTTTGAATCAGTTTATTAAAATACAAGTGACACTTTTAACCCTACAATGTGTACTCATAACAGAAACAAAAATTATGTAAGATTGCATCAAAGAACTGACTGAAACAGTCAACTTCCTCATGGAGAATATTGAGAAAGACTGAGAAAGAGATGAAAAGCATGTTTGGCAGAATGCATGAGCTCTGGCAGGGTGGGGGAATGGGTGGGAACACGGGTCTAGATTTGTTTAAAAAATAAAAATAAATTTATGTAAAAAGAAAAAAATAAAATAAAATAAAAAGAATTACTCTTATAGGCTAGAGAGCTATCTTATGCTTCCATTTCTTATGGTAACCTCTGTTCTTTTATACCTAAGAGACACCACATCGCATGTAGCATATAGTCATTGCTGTCTTCTGTAAGAAGCAGATGTTTAAGTACTTAGTTACACATGGTCACAGAAAGAACTCAGTCCTCTTCTGTGTGTACATTAGAGTCAGAAAGGAAGCAATGCAGCAGTTATCTGTCTCCCTTGAGTTCATGTGTTCAGTATACAGTTGAGTATACCTCTTTATCATTTTCTTTTTAAATTTTTTTTAAATTTGTTTTATGTTTAGGAGTATTTTCCCTGCATGTATGTACGTACATCTGTGCCATGCACTGTGAGGCCAGAACATGACATCCAGTCCCTGGGAACTGGAGTTCCAGGTGGTTGTTAGCCATCATGTGGGTTCTGGGAACTGAATCCTGTCTCTGCAAAAGCATCCAGCGCTCTTAACCAATGATAAAAAGCCATCTCTCCAGCCTCATCTCTTTATCATTTCCTAAGCTCAGCACAGATGTCTCTCCAAGTAGAGAGGGTATCACCCTTTGTATCCATTCAGTATGCCCTGTCTTAGAAGGATTCTGAGGAAAACTTGGTTGATAGATAATGGCACTTGCCAAAATATTTAAATAAAGATTATATGTTGATTTCATTCAAATTAAACCAATTGGTCATTAAGAATTTTTAATTTGGTATCTCATTTATTACTGGCTGGGTTTTTTTGTTGCTTTGGTTTGGTTTGGTTTGGATTGGATTGGATTGGATTGGTTTGGTTTGGTTTTGAGACAGGGTTTGGCTTCCCTGTAGCCCCAGCTGGCCTAGAACTTGCTTTGTAGACCAGGCCTGCCTCTGCCTCCAAGTGCTGGGATTAAATACATGCACCACCATGCCCAGGGACTAATTCTGAAATTTTATTTAAGCATTTCATGGCTGCCTCTGTAAATGAGATTTCATACGAAATGGAATTACAGATATTAATCCTCACAGAAAGGAAAAATAACAATGTTTATTCAGCTTAAAACTTATTAGATCTGGGGCTGGAGAGATGGCTCACTGGTTAAGAGCACTGACTGCTCTGGCAGAGGACCTGGGTTCGATTCCCAGCACCCACATGGCGGCTAAGAACCATCTTAGGCTGGGTGTGGTGGTGCATGCCTTTAATCCCAGCACTTGGGAGGCAGAGGTAGGCAGATCTCTCTGAGTTCAAGGCCAGCCTGGTGTATATAGCAAGCTCCAGGCCAGGTGGGACTAAAGAGAGACCCTGTCTCAAAAAAAGAAAAAAAAAAAATCAAATTTAACAGGTCTTAGCCAGGTGTGGTGGTACATTCTGTATAGTCAACCCTCAGGAGGCTGAAGCAGGAAGATTTCCATGAGTTGGAGGCCAGCCTGTTTTATTACGGAGTGAATTCCAGGGCAGTTTAGAGCTTCTCACTCACTACTCCCACTGCCATCTCCCCCCAAAGCAGTCCCTAATTCTGCCTTCTAACCTCAACTCTCTTCTTGTAGAGAGGAACCTCAATCCCAAAGCAGCCTGCCTTAAGAGAAGAGAAGAAGAGAAAGTCTCTGCCGCATCGGCAGAGCCGCCAACCACACTGCCTGGAGCTCATCCTGGGCTTAGTGAAACTACCAACCCTATGGGTCATCTGTAAACATCAGCCAGGTATGTATGGGTCTGATAAGAAAGTGCAAGAAGAGGGCTTTTTTTTTTTGTCTTTTTGAGACAGGGTCTCCCTTTAGTCCCAGCTGGCCTGGAACTCACTCTGTAGACCAGGCTGGCCTTGAACTCACAGAGATCCACCTGCCTCTGCCTCCCAAGTGCTAGGATTAAAGGCGTGTGCCACCACACCTGGCTGGGAGGGCTTCATTTTAAAGTAGCTTAGAAGTGTGGAGCAGATTTCTCTAGTAGGCACTGGCCATTATAAATGTCACATGTAATTTAGAATCCAATGATCTATCTGCCTTCCTTTGTCTCATTAGAGCCATTTTCATTTTAGACCAAACTGTTGTTCAAAACTTTGGAGTAACCTGTGGCTCAACAAGAAACGCTGGGTCTTCTGAGTCAGCCACATGTGTGCTGTCTCCAGGAAGACAGACAGCAGCGGCTCTTCCCTCACAGTGTTTCTTATTCCCACCCTCGTGCTACATCTTCTACAAAAGCTGTACTCTACCATGGAGCACACGCATAAAATAAAAATATATAAATGCTTATGTTTTATTTTTTAGTACAAAGGTGACTTTATAAATTGATAGATCTAAAAGAAAAGTAATAAATAACTTATACAAAGCTCAAGTCCTAGGTTTCTACCAGGCTATGAAAAGACCACTTGACATTTAGCTGTCGCTCTTGATTCAAAGCCTGCCTTATTCTCCTTGCCTAGCTCGCATTTGTTTTGCCCGCTTATTTTCTGCCTTCAGCTCTGTCTCCCTGTTGACCATCTTTCTTCTCTCCTTCTGTTCTTTCCTATTGCTTTGATATCTCTGTCCTTACCTGTCCCACATGTGGAAATTCTCACACTTAAAGAGTTACTCTAAAATAAGTTCTAAAAGGGGGCTGGAGAGATAGCCTAGCTGTTAAGAGCACCGACTGCTCTTGCAGAGGACCCAGGTTCGATCCCCAGCACCCACATGGCGGCTGAGAAACGTCTGTAACTCCGATTCCAGGAGAACTCCAGTTCCAGGGGAATCCGACACCCTCTTCTGACCTCTGCAGTCATTGCACGACACGGGTGCACAAACCTACATGCAGACAGTACATTCATACACATAGAAAATAAAATTTTTTTTAAAACGTTCTAAAAGGCTTCAAGAATATGGTAGCGGGGCTCAATGGTTAAGAGCACTTGCTGCCCTTCCAGAGTTCAGTCCCTAGAACCCATGTCAAGGAGCTTAGCCACCTGTAACTCTAGCTCCAGGGGATCCAGTAGCTCTAGTCTATCTGCACTCATGTGCACATAAAATTTTTTAATTTTCTTAAATTTTAAAAATATTATGTATATCGAATATACTTTGTTCCATACAGTTTATAGGCTAGTACTTATCTCAGAATATACTTTAATGCTTACTAATTTCATAAAAGTAATTATCAGATAACCCAACAGGTTAACCAGCAAAAGACTGGGCAGCAAGAGAAATGCTACTAGAATCACTAAGAAATTGATTGTAGAGTAACTAGATGGTTATAAAAATATAAGAAGAATTTGCAGTGTAGGGGTACATGCTCGTAGTTCTAACTGCTCAGGAGGCTGAGGTGAGATGATCAGTTGAGTCCAGGAATGCAAGGCCAGGCTGGGCAAGACCTGCAGCAGGACAGTATTTTAAACCCTTACACAGGAGCCTGTAAGATGGCTCAGTAGTTAAAAGTACCCCTGCCTTGCAAGACTGATGATCTGCATTTGATGGCCAGAACCCACATGCTAGGAGAGAATTAACTACCAAAAGTTTTCTCTGACAAGGTTTCCTTTACATACACTTCAAGTAAAAGTGATTCACAGACTAGTCCCCCTTATTGGATGTTTCACTTTCCATGATTGTAGTTACCTACAGTCAACAGTAGTCCAGAAATAGTAAGTAGAAAATTTCCAACAAACTATTTCCAGTGAAATTGCACTCCATCCTGCCCAAGAAGTGAATAATCTCTGTCCAATGTATCTACTCTGTTAACACTGCTCACCCACTACTTACTCAGTAGTCATCTTTGCTATTTATCTTCATGATATTACAGTATTTGTGTTCAAGCAATCCTTATACTTATGGGCCAAACTTATTATTATAGATTGTCATAATTTTATTATTTATTATTGTCCATGTTTTATTGTGCCTAGCTTATACCGTTATCCTAAGCGTTTATATATAGGTAAAAAAACATAGTAAGATTTAGTACTATCCACAGTTTGAGGCATCCATTGAAGATCTTAGGACATAGTTCCCTCAGATGAGGAGGGACCACTGACACCTTTACAGAAAGAAGCTTATGTGTGAGTCACTTGAATGAAGTTAGTGCAAACTAAATGTGAATGAAGAACACTAACAGGGATTTGGAGGAATGGTGTTACATTCGATAATTGTGTTCTAACAGGTCCTATTCTCTCCCTGTCACAGTTCCAGAGTTATCGGTAGGCTAGATAGAAGGCGACCTCTCCTCATAAAGACTTGGACAACTCAGATTATCTGAAGACATAAAACCTGATAGGAGGGAAAAGAAAAAGGAAACACTTGAAGCAAGAAACTCAAATGTAATCCTATGATCAAAGTAACTGGTCAACACTTCCATCAGAAATGAAGATGGAAAGCTCATCAGATAGAACGTCAGCCCATGAGATGTTTGCAGCATATCATTCTGTTGCAAGCAGCGTCGCTTCTGCACAATCAGAGACTGTCTCAATCTCTCCACTCACCGTGGAAGTTGCCTTGTGCCTAAACTGAATTGACAAATGCATTGTAACTACAAATTTTATTTATTGTTATGGAACTGTAAGGTCTACATATAAAGGGAAAAAGTTATTGTGGAAAGCTGATCTATACTCAGCTGATGCCAGCATTGTTAAAGCTGTTCACATGCAGAGAACGAAGCAGTGACAACCATTGGCCCTTAGCATTCCCGGCATACCTGTTAGTGTCTTAAAAAAGGAAGGGAAAGTCTTCTGTTGCCCTCTCCTACCTTTTGCCATATGAATAGTGTTTTCCATGAAATAGGAAAATATTACTTGGGATAGCATTTCTCTCTCATCTATTCATTCATTTTTATTTTCTCGTTGTGGGTGTTATATTTGATCTCTGAGTCTGCATAGTTTATGGTCACAGTCCAGAGCCTTCCATGCAGCCCTGTGTGCTTTGTTCATGTCCCTGCAGTGGTAAGCACCATCTGTGACCATAGCCTAGCGAATATTTTGAAAGGGGAAATTTTGTCCCCAAGATTTCCTCCCAAATAAACATTGCTTTATTTCCAATAATAACTAAGACTTTTCAAGCTTCTAGGTTTCATAGTAAGCTTGTGATAGCAAGAAGTATAACTTACAAAGGAAGAGTCTACTTTTTAGAAATGGCTTCGTTTTTCCAAGCAGTAAGTACTACATAATATAGTACTTGTAAAGTGTTAGCTGTAAGTAAGCACAAAATGCATTCAAAATACAAAGATGATTTTTTTCAGGCTGTGATTGTGGTGAACATAACAAAATCCAGTAGTCACTGGGGCAGGTAGTGTGGAAATGAACACAGCACTCTAAAGCTAATTACCTATGGAATCTAAGAGCAATGGTCACGTGTTTCCTTATCCTAGCCTTCATTTCCCTGTCGCTTAGGTTGGCTGGTAAGTGGGGAGGAATTTAGTGGGTGGTTTAATCAACTGCAAACCACCTGCCCCATCCCAAGAAGAGCCAGATTAGCACTGAACCTGTGCTTGTCCGTCCATCCTACCATTGTGCATTAAGGTGCCTCTGTCTCCCATCCTTAGGAGTTTTGTATTTTTGTTTTTTGTTCCATTTTGTTTTTTTAAGACACAGTAATCACTTTGAACTTCCATGAAATTTGTCTTCCACTACCACAGCCCTAGGAGAGAAAACATGCTGAACAAGTTGTCTTGGCTCAGTAATTCCTGTGAGCCCTTATCAGTGGCAGTCAGCACACAGAAGAAAAAACCCAGATCATTCAGTAACAAAGATTCTGGATCATTTGAACAAAAGCATTACGACAGCACTTCAGATCCTCTGATCAAGACTATTCTAACAAGTCACTCAGTGGTGAACTTAGTGGACTTTTGGGTTACCTTAATTTGCATATGTTCTCCAGTTCCATCAGACCCTATCTGTGGCCTTGTTCTTTATTTCAGTGTTAATCAGCTAAAACAGAAGTTGTTGCTTATGATGTGTGAGTGGACATAGCCACTGCCTGGTCTTTCTTCTTCAGAGCTTGTTGTCTTTTTCGCTATATTAGACTTTGCAGTAAGCCCAGAAGCTTTCCTTCATAAAATAGAAAGAAAAAAACATTTGGCTTATTTTTCACTGTAGCTAGTCTTTTATACAATAATCTTGTAAGAAAATTTCTTGAATTCTAAATATTACTCTTTCTAGATTTTTGAAATCAAAAATTTTCAGTAAAAAGTTTCTTACTTTATTTTATTATATTAGGTAGTAAAAGAAAATGTAGGGTTATCTACCATAACCTGTTCATTAATATCAGAAATTTACAATAGCATTTTAAGACCATAGTAGGATCCTAGCATACCGTGTAGTACCTATGGAGTATTGTAAGAGCTAATTGTTGGAGAGGAGCTGCTTTTCATCTTGTTCTCCAGTTTCATTGTTGGTTTATTGCAGATTTGTATCCTGTGTCAAATTCAAGGTATTATTGATAAACCTTTCAACCAGCAGCAAGAAGTTCAAATTTTTTTCTGTCACTGTAACAGAAAATACAATATGTATATAACATTTATGTAGCAATAAATGTGCCATCTTTTTTTTTTAACATAGTAAACTAGTGAGTTTTTTACACTACTTTTCCCATATAATAATGTACTTTGTTTTCTTTATCTCCTTCCTCCCAGAAAGGCTGGAACTGCTTTTCTGCCTGTGTTAACTACGCCTCATGGGTGACTCTTCGGGACAGATGGGGCTGGGAGAGCCAGAGTGACCATGCAGCCTACACAGTCTCTTCTTCCCCTCTCTCCTGGTAGTGGCCTTTCTTAGCCTTTTTTTGAAGGTCAATATAGTCAGTAGTGAAGAAAATCTATTTTTGCAGATCTAAAGAAAAATGAAGACAATGAAAAAGGATTCAGAAGAGGGTTTTTAAAGTTAACATCCCTTAAAGCATCTCTTCTAACAACCAAAACAAAAACCTGCAGTAATTAGGTGACATTATTTACTGTATTCTAATTAAAACATCCATTTTTATCACCACATGCCTATAGACATGCATATACACACACATATGTACATATGCATACATAGTGACACCATGAGGGCTTCATGGGACCTGGGATGGGAACCTTCTGGAGGTCCTTTGCGTGTAGACCCCAGGCTGAGTCCTCTTAGGATCCTGGCAAATCACTTCTGGTGGATCTTGAGATAGCTCATGTTGGGCCCAGCAAAACATTTTGCTTCTTGTGGAATTTGGTAAAAATAAACTTTGATTTTACACAGAATGGTAAACTGAAAAGTCCATGCAAGAAGAAAATGCATGATATTAACATGAAGTCCAGAGATACAGTCAGCTACCTCATTAAGAAGTTTTTGGTGGTGCACACCTTTTAATCCCAGCACTTGGGAGGCAGAAGCAGGTGGATCTCTGTGAGTTCAAGGCCAGCCTGATCTACACAGTGAGTTCCAGGCTAGCTGGAGCTATAGGAAGACCCTGTTTCAAAAAAAGGCAAAAAAAAAAAAAAGTTTGTAAAAATCAGGCCCAGAACAATCGTGTGTCCAAGAGCACTTAGAACAACAGATCAAGGCGTTTTAAGACTTTTCCTACAAACCCTCCCTTCCTCTCTACAGACGGCTAAGGGAATTCCATTCAGTAGTTTCATTTTGTTTCCACTCATTTCTCTCTAGTTCATGGTTTTTTTTTTCTCCTTCCTTGGAAACTTAGTTGTTTTAAAAACATGAGGTGTGTACGTGTGCGTGCGTGCGTGTGTGTGTGTGTGTGTGTGTGTGTGTGTGTGTGTGTTTGTGAGTGAGAGAGAGAAAGAGGTTAAAGAGTGTTAGTTTGAGATCTCCTGAGCCCAGCGGAAGGAAGAGGGAGAGACAGGTAGGAACTGGGTGCCTTGGCGAGCTGATCGTTGATCCTTTGGTCCTGCTGTCTTTGGTTTGATTGGCCTTTGTGGCTGTGAGGTTGGAGTTATCCTCCCAGCTGGGATTAAAGGTGTGGTCTTTGGCTTGATTAGATCTAGTGGCTGTGGGGGCGGAGTTATCCTCCCAGCCGGTATTAAAGGCACGCTTGTGTGACTCTTGAGATTTGAGATCTCCTGAGCCCAGCGGCAGGTGCCGGGGCGCGGGCTGAAGAGCCCCCCCCCCCCGCCAACTGAGATTACGAAGAAGGATCTGAAGGAGGCAAGCAAAGCACGCCTTCAACACAGTGAAGAGGCATTCAGGACTCACATTGGAATACAGGCAAGGAGAAGCCCATATGCCAGGATCACGAAGAAGAAACTACACTGGAAAGGTGCAGGATAATCCCACGCCAAGCTTTACCAACCCTATGGATGACTCCTGCAGTGGGATCCCCCCGGGGATGCCCCAGGACACAGACATCAGAAACACAATTGGGAACATACTTAAAGAACTACAAGATCATAAAGAACAAATTAAAGAACTAAGAAAAGAGAATGAGGACCGAGAGAGAGAGAATGACAAGCTCCGGAAGGAAGTAGAAACACTGAAAAGATCCCATGCTGAAAAAGAAAAAGAAACCAACCAGCAAACAAAAGAGCTACAAAAAGAGATCGAGAAGCTCCAAAAAGAAATAGAAACACTAAAGAAATCAGAAGAGGAAATGAAAAAGGAAATCAAACACTCATCCATTCAAGAGGAAAGGAATGAAAAAAGCCTCAGAAGCAGAATGGAGGAAGCAGAACAAAGAATATCAGACCTGGAGGACAACACAGAACAACTAAAAACCTCAAGGAAAGATTATGAAAAATTTAAAAATACACAAAAATGGAACAACCAGGAGCTGTGGGACACTATGAAAAGATCAAACCTCCGCATCATAGGAATAGAGGAAGGAGAAGAATCCCAAGAGAAAGGTATTGATCAGATCTTCAACAGAATAATAGATGAAAACTTCCCCAAACTAAAAAAGGACAAACCAATACCAATACAAGAAGCACATAGAACTCCAAACAGACAAGATCAGAAAAGAAATTCTCCACGCCACATCATAGTTAAAATGCTGGACACCCAAAACAAAGAGAAAATTCTTAAAGCGACAAGAGAAAAACAACAAGTGACCTATAAGGGGAAACCTATCAGAATAACAACGGACTTCTCACAGCAAACGATGAAGGCAAGAAGAACCTGGAGCAAAGCATTCCCAGTGTTGAGGGACAATGGATGCCAGCCCAGGTTACTATACCCAGCAAAAATGTCAATCATAGTGGAAGGAGAGAGGAAAATCTTCCATGACATAAACAACTTGAAAGAATACATGTCCGGAAAACCAACCCTTCAGAGAATACTTGAAGCAATCCAAAGAACAGAAGAAAGGAGCAACCAACCCCAGGCAACTAGAAGGAGAAATCAATAAAAGCATAACTGCAGAAGTAGAAACCTAAATCAAAACCGCAGATGGATAATAAGGCAAAAGGAAGCAACACAAACCTATCAGTCATAACCTTAAATATTAATGGACTAAATTCCCCAATCAAAAGACATAGACTGGGAGACTGGATTAGGAAACAGAATCCATCGATATGCTGTCTGCAAGAAACACATCTTACCTTCAAGGACAGGCACCACCTTAAAGTGAAGGGATGGAAAAAAATATTCCAAGCAAATGGTACCAAAAAGAAAGCAGGTGTTGCTATTTTAATATCGGATAAAATAGACTTCAAAGTAAAAGAAATCAGAAGAGACAAAGAAGGCCATTACATTTTCATCAAAGGAACAATCCACCAAGAAGATTTCACAATTATGAATATATATGCCCCAAATTCTGGTGCACCAAACTTTATAAAGACAATTCTCCAGGACCACAAGTCACAGACTAACCCCAGCACACTCATAGTGGGAGATTTCAATACCCCACTGAGTCCTTTGGATAGGTCAACAGGACAAAAAATAAACAGAGAGACATCTGAACTGAACGATATGATACACCAAATGGACCTCATAGACCTCTACCGAACATTCCATCCTAATACCAGAGAATACACTTTCTACTCAGCACCCCACGGAACATTCTCCAAAATCGACCACATCCTGGGACACAGAAGAAACCTCTACAAATACAAAAAGATTGAAATAATTTCATGCATCCTGTCAGACCACAGTGCAATGAAGCTCAACATCAACACCAGGACAAGCCCTCCTGCCTACAAGAACACATGGAGACTAAACAACACACTCTTGAATAATGAATGGGTCAAGGAAGAGATAAAGAAAGAAATAAAAACATTCCTGGAACTGAATGACAATGACAATACAACACAACAAAACTTATGGGATACCTTAAAAGCAGTCCTAAGAGGGAAATTTATAGCCCTGGGTGCCTACATTAGAAAAACAGAAAGAGCACAAGTGAATGATCTAACACTACAGCTAAAAGCACTTGAGAGGCAACAACAGATGAACCCTAAACGCAACAGACAGGAAGAAATAACAAAAATCAGAGCAGAAATCAATGAAATAGAAACAAAGAAAACAATACAAAAAATCAATGAAGCCAAAAGTTGGTTCTTTGAAAGAATAAACAAGATAGACAGACCTCTAGCCCAGTTAACAAAAAGAAAGAAGGAACAACTCCAAATCAATACAATCTGTGATGAAAAGGGAAATATCACAACGGACAAGGAAAAGATCAAGAAAATTATATGGGAATATTACAAGAACCTATATTCTACCAAGTTTGAAAATCTAGAAGAAATGGATGAATATCTGAAATCTTGGGAATCACCAAAGCTTGGCCAAGAGGAGACCAGCAGCTTAAACAGACCCATAACATATGAAGAAATAGAGGATGTAGTAAGAAGCCTCCCAACTAAAAAAAGCCCAGGCCCAGACGGTTTCACAGCAGAATTCTATAAAACATTTCAAAAAGACCTACAACCATTATTTCTGAAACTGTTTAGAAGTATACAATCAGAGGGAATTCTCCCAAATTCCTTCTATGAAGCCAACATCACTCTATTACCAAAACCAGGCAAAGATCCAACTAAAAAGGAGAATTATAGACCCATCTCCCTCATGAACACAGATGCCAAAATTCTAAACAGAATACTGGCAAATCGCATACAGACCCACATCAAGAAGATCATCCATCATGACCAAGTTGGATTCATACCAGAGATGCAGGGATGGTTCAACATACGAAAATCAATAAACATCATCAAACACATAAACGGAATCAAAGACAAAAACCACACCATCATCTCAATTGATGCTGAAAAAGCCTTTGACAAAATCCAGCATCCCTTCATGCTTAAAGTCCTAGAAGGAATTGGATTGGAGGGATCATTCCTCAATGTAATCAAAGCCATATACAGGAAACCCACAGCCAATATCATCCTAAATGGGGAAATGACGGAAACATTCCCTTTAAAGGTAGGAACTCGGCAAGGCTGCCCCCTATCACCACTCCTCTTCAATATAGTGCTTGAAACACTTGCTAGAGCAATAAGGCAAGAAAAGGATATTAAAGGAGTACTAATTGGAAAAGAGGAAGTCAAACTATCCCTATTTGCTGATGATATGATTGTTTACTTAAGAGATGCAAAAAACTCCACCAGAAAACTCCTAGAAACGATTAACAGCTTCAGCAAAGTGGCAGGATACAAAATTAACCTTAGAAAATCAATGGCCTTTCTTTACACCAAGAACAAGCAACTGGAGAAAGAATTCAAAGAGACCTTCCCACTCACAATAGCCTCAAAAACAATAAGATACCTAGGAACAAACCTAACCAAAGACACCAAAGACCTCTACAACAAAAATTTTAAACCCTTAAAGAAAGAAATTGAAGAAGACCTCAGAAGATGGAAAAACCTCCCATGCTCATGGATTGGGAAAATTAACATTGTAAAAATGTCCATTTTACCAAAACTCTTGTATAGATTTAATGCAATCCCAATCAAAATCCCCAAGAGTTTCTTCACAGGCTTGGAAACAAAAGTTCTTAAATTCATTTGGAGAAACAAAAGACCCCGAATAGCCAAATCAATCCTGAGTGAAAAGAGCTACACAGGAGGGATCTCTATACCAGATTTTAAACTATACTACAGGGCTATAGTCATAAAAACAGCCTGGTACTGGCACAAAAACAGACCTGTTGACCAATGGAACAAAACCGAAGATCCAAATCTGAGCACATACAATTTCAGCCATCTCATATTTGACAAGGGGGCCAAGAAACCACAATGGAGAAAAGACAGCATCTTCAGCAAGTGGTGTTGGCAAAACTGGATCACCACTTGTAGAAGAATGAAATTAAACCCCTACCTCTCACCCTGTACAAAAGTCAACTCCAGATGGATTAAAGACCTCAACGTGAAACCCCAAACTCTGAAGGTGATAGAAGAAAAAGTTGGCAGCAGACTACAAGACATAGGCGTAGGAAAAGACTTCCTAAATCAGACAGCAGCTGCACAAGAATTAAGGTCGACAATTGACAAATGGGACCTCATCAAACTCAAAAGCTTCTGTACATCAAAAGAAACAATCAAGGAAGTGAAGAGAAATCCCACAGAGTGGGAGGAAACCTTCACTGCAGATACATCTGACAAAGCATTGATTTCCAGAATATATAAACTACTCAAAAAACAAAGAAAAAAGAAAACAAATGACCCACTCAATAGATGGAGCAAAGAACTGAACAGAGACTTCACAAGTGAGGAATTAGAGATGTCTGAGAAACACCTCAAGAACTGTTCAACATCACTAATCATTAAGGAAATGCAAATGAAAACCACTTTAAGATATCATCTTACTCCAATAAGACTGGCTAGGATCAAGAAAACAAATGATACCAAGTGCTGGAGAGGTTGTGGGGAAAGGGGAACACTCATCCACTGCTGGTGGGAATGTAAACTCGTACAGCCACTATGGAAAGCAGTGTGGAGAACCCTTGGAAGACTTGGAATGAACTTGCCACCCGACCCAGCCATACCACTCCTGGGCATGTACCCTCAAGACTTACGCCACCACAGAGATACATGCACGGCCATGTTTATTGCAGCTCTCTTCACAATAGCAAGGAGCTGGAACCAACCTAAATGCCCCTCAACTGACGAGTGGATAGAGAAAATGTGGTACATCTACACAATGGAATTCTATGCAGCAGTAAAGAAAGACGACATCACGAGCTTTGCAGGAAAATGGCTGGAGCTAGAGGACATCATGCTGAGTGAAGTAACACAGTCCCAGAAAAACAAACGACGAATGGTATCCCTCATCTGTGGATGCTAGTGCCAATTACCCAGTTGTAAGTATTTCTTGTGTAGGGCCCCCTGAGCTTTTGTACAAAGCAGTTGGGCATAATGCATTTTGGAAACAACAACAACAACAGAAAAGACTGCATCAAAGAACTGACTGAAACAGTGAACTTCTGCTCAAAACAGTCAACTTCCCCATGGAAAATATTGAGAAAGACTAAGAGATGGAAAGCATGTTTGGCAGAATGCATGAGCTCTGGCGGGGTGGGGGAATGAGCGGGAACACCGGTCTAGATTTGTTAAAAATAAATAAATAAATAAATTTATGTGAAAAAAAAAAAAAGAGTGTTAGTTTTGGCATCATCACACAGTTGATTCAAATCCAAGCTCAACACCTAATTAACTCCATTTCCTTATTTGGAAAGTGGGTATGTGTGTAAGAATTGTGTAAGTATTGAATGAAACAATGTATGGAAAGCGCTTACCTTGGTTACTATCACATAAGTACTCAATAAATTATTTTTAAATAAGTAGTATTCTAACCAGCTCCTGGGCTGTTCCTCTTTGGCCATGCTGTGGGTGGTGAGTGATCAACCCCAGAAGGCACCAGCCATCTGTAAGAGTCCATGTTCTTCTGCAGCCATCAAGTGAAACGTGGACTTTCTTTCTAGTTTCCATTGTTGATTTATTGTGGTTTTTTTACGCCTTCACATTCAAGAAGAGTGAGCCAGTCGGCTCTGCCCATTCACACTGTGGGTAAGTATGCTGTCAGTCTGGGTTCTGGGAAGCAGGTGCTAAGAGGGAATTGGGAGTAAAAAAGGATTTATTGGAAGGAGCACCTGTAGAGACCAAAAGGGAGAGGCCTTCACAGTGCAGATGGACATCTGAGAGGAAAGGGGAAGGAAGAGGAACTGGTAGGGGAGTCACAAACTACTGTTCACCCCAAGAAAGGCCTGGGCAACCTAGCAGAGGTTACAGTGCAGAGACTATGGGAGGCCTGTAATTGAACACCACCACAAGGTACAAGCAACGCAGCTAATTGCAGTGCCCCCGAAGGGTAACCCTGAACCAAGGCATTAGAACCTCTGTGGCTTACAACTAGCAAAACAGAACCAACAGTCTTCTGAAGTCACTGGCAAGGAAGTGGGCTTTAGTAGGCCAATGGCACTCCAAAATAAGCAGCGCTTTTCCGTCTGGCTTTCCACAGTCAGTGGAGCTGCACATACCGAAGAATGAAACCTTTCCCTCCATTGGTCCTGTCATAGGTGAGTAAAATCTAGGTATAAGCCCCTGTGAGTGCTGTTGGTGTTCTGGTGTCCCTCAGAGAACTAGGTGGTCCTCCCTGCCTGGTAGGGAGTGAACTGTCCACATCTTTGTGGACACCTGTGCAAACCCTGTGATGTCCTTGTGTTTGGGGTTTTCCCTATGAGAACCTTCAGTCCTGAGGCTCTGGTGGTATAGTCCTGTAACCCAGCACTTGGGAGGTAGAGACAGGAGGATCAGAGGTTCAGGGTCATCCTCAGCTACATAGTGAGGTCAAGGCTGCCTGGGGTATGTGAGACACTTGTCTCAAAAATAAAGTTGCAGAATACAAAATCAACATAGAAAAAGCAATCACAATTACCAAGAAAACAATCCTCCAGGGCATGGTGCAGGCCTTTAATCCCAGCCTTAGGAGACAGCTATATAGAACAACAAAAGACCCCTAATAACCATCTTGAACAGACAAACTGGAAGCAACACAGAACCTGCCTCAAAATACAGTAATGAAAACCACATGATGCTGGTTGTAAAGGCAGTACAAAAATCAGCCAGGCACACAGTAGTGTGTCCCTCTAGTCCCATTTCTTAGGAGGATAGAACAGAAGGCTTGCTTGAAGCTAGCCTGGGCAACCTACTGGGACCCTCTTTAAAACCAAATGCTCTCAGTTGGGCAGTGGTGGCCTATGCCTTTAGTCCCAGCACTTGGGAGGCAGAGGTAGGCAGATCTCTGTTGAGTTCCAGGCCATCTGGGGCTACAGGGAGACCCTGTCACAAAACAAAAACAAACAGTATGTGTAAGGCTAGGACCAAAAATGTTTAAAATAGAACTACCATATCATATAATCCCATGATCCCATCTAAAAAAAAATAATTTCAGGGGGCTGGAGAGATGGCCTAGTGGTTAAGAGCGCCAACCGCTCTTGCAGAGGACCCGGGTTCGACCCCCAGCACCCACATGGCAGCTGAGAACCGTCTGAAACTCCAATTCCAGGAGAACTCCAGTTCCAGGGGAATCCGATGCCCTCTTCTGACCTCCGCGGCATTGCACAACACGGGTGCACAAACTTTCATGCAGACAGTACATTCATACACATACAGAAAGAAATAATAAAATTTAAAAATTAAAAAAAAATAATTTCAGTGTGTGGTGGAGACATCTGCATGCCTGTCTAAGTTCACCATGGCTGAGTCAACCTACACATTCATCAGATGAATAACAATGCACCATATGTGCACCACAGAGCACTCAGCCTTAACAAAAGATAGAGTTCTCATCGTTTGTGATATGGATGAGCCACAAACACTACATCTGAAACATAAAGTCAAAAAAGCTGAACTCAGGAGCATAGAGTGGTGGTATGAAGACCACCAGGGGCCAGCCCAGAAGGATGCTCATTAGAGCATCCAAAATATCACACAAGAGTGTGAGAGATTGATTGGCTGTATATTAATGACAACATTCTGTTCCTTTTTTAACGGTTGATTTTGGTCAACATACAAAGAAATGGGTTTCAGGAGCTGGCGAATGAATGGCTGAGTGGGTAAGAGTGCTTGTCTCATGACATGAGTTCCATCCCTGGAACCACAAGGTGGGAAGAGACCGACCCCTCCAAGCTGTCTTTTCACCCCACATGTGCTGTGCTGCCTCCCCAATCCCCAAATAAATAATTTCTTTAAAAATTAGTTTTGGGCTGGAGAGATGGCTCAGCGATTAAGAGCACCCACTGCTCTTGCAGAGGACCCAGGTTCGATTCCCAGCACCCACATGGCTGTGAAGAACCATCTTAACTCCAGTTCCAGGGGAATCCAACACCCTCTTCTGACCTCCGCAGCACTGCAGGACACGGGTGCACCTACTTACATGCAGACAGTACACTCTGCAAGAGCAGTTGGTGCTCTTAACTGCTATGCTTTCTCTCCAGCCCCTAAGTCTGGCTTATTTTGATTAACATGACCACCTCTATCTTTTCTGCAGGTGTCATAGTTTTTTATAGATAAATAAAATTCCATTGTGAATGTATTATCACATTTTCTTTAACCATTCAGATGCTCTGGTGGTCTTATTGTTGAATTTGATATAGGGTCTTATGTAGCCTAGGCTGCCCTAGAACTTGCTGTTGTTGAGGCTAGCCCTAAACTGTTCTTCTGCCTCAATCCCTGATGCTGAGATTACAGGCTTTCCATTCATGACTTTCCATTCACCTGTTGATGGACATCTAAGAATTCCTTGGCTATTGTGAATGGTACAGCACTAAAATGATATGTGAATGTGTCTGTGGCACAGCACATAAAATCTTTGTTTTTGAACAATCTTCCAGAGTTCCAGCTGGCTTAGAACTCAGTATGTAGACTAGATTGCCTTAATCTCACAAAGATCCTCCTGCCTCTGCCTCCTGAGTACTGGGATTAAAGGCATGCCCCGCTTGCAATTTATTCTTGAAAAGTCAGTAAGATCATTGATTTTTAGGTATTGTCACTCCAAAAAAAAAAAAAAAACATGTAAGGTGATACATATGCTACTTTGCTCAGCTGAGCCATTCTATAATGTGTACATATTTCAAAGCATTAATGTTATATGCAATAATTATCCACTTTTTACATTTCAATTAAAATGTTTAAGTGCAGGCTGAAGAGATGGCTCAGTGGTTAAGAGCACTGGCTTCTTTTACAGAGAACCCATGTTCAAGTCCCAGCACCTACATGGTGGCTAACAACCATCCATAACTCCATTTTTCAAAGGTTCCAATGACTTCTGACCTCCACAGACATTGTATGATTTGGGTACACTTATACCCATGTAGGCAATACATTCATTCATATAAAATGATAAAATATTTTAAAGTGTTTAATATACACTTGGGGTTGCTTTGAGATAGGGTCTACCTGTGGCCCCAGCTGACCTGGAACCTGCTATATAGACCAGATGGGCCTGGGTCTCAGAGATCCACCTTCCTCTGCCTTCCTAGTGCTGGGATTAAAGGTGTGTACCACTATACCCAGCACTACTTTTTCATGTACATCTTAATCATTTACATACCAGCTGCTAACAGGACACAGAGGAAGTCTTGACAAATTTCAGAGAATCAAATGATTTGGGGCCAAAGACTTGGCTCAGTGATTGAGACCAGGTACTGCTCTTCCAGAGGACCTGCCTGAGTTTCATTCCCAGCACTCATATGGGGCACCTCATAACCACCTGTTCTTCCAGCTCCAGAGGATCTGACACGGGCCCTGCACTCATGTGTCATACACTCATACAAACATATATACGTTAATATACGCCTGACTTAAATGCATTTTTTTTTTGAGACAGGGTCTCCCTTTAGTTCCAGCTGGCCTTGAGCTCGCTCTGTGGACCAGGCTGGCCTTGAATTCACAGAGATCCACCTGCCTCTGCCTCCCACATAAAGGTATGTGCCACCAGGCCCAGCCTAAGGTGGTTCTTAGCCACCATGTGGGTGCTGGGAATCAAACCCAGGTCCTCTGCAAGAGCAGTCAGTGCTCTTAACCAGTGAGCCATGTCTCCAGTCCCTTAAATGCATTTTTAAATTTTTTTTTAATTTTATTTATTTCTGTATGTGTATGAATGTACTTTCTGCATGCAAGTTTGTGCACCCGTGTTGTGCAATGCCGCGGAGGTCAGAAGAGGGTATCAGACTCCCCTGGAACTGGAGTTCTCCTGGAATTGGAGTTTCAGATGGTTCTTGGCCGCCATGTGGGTGCTGGGGATCAAACCCGGGTCCTCTGTAAGAGCGGTCTGCGCTCTTAACCGCTAGGCTATCTCTCCAGCCCCACTTAAATGCATTTTTTTTCTTTGTCTTTTTGAGACAGGGTCTCCCTGTAGCCCCAGCTGTCCTGGAACTCACTCTGTAGACCAGGCTGCCCTTGAACTCACAAAGATCCGCCTGCCTCTGCCTCCCAAGTGCTAGGATTAAAGGCGTGTGCCACACGCCCGGCCTTAAATGCATTTTTAAGGCAGTACAGGATCCAGCTTTCCAAAGGTCTTAAACTAACCTGGCTTCCTGCACTCTAGAGCCTTTTGTTTATCACTGTTTAGGTCTTTGATTCCCTCATAGTTTCTTTGGGAAACAGCCTGTATTTTCCCCTCTAGGCAAGAGCCACCTCTGTATCTCTCAAGATTTCACCTGAAGATTGCCAGGGACAGCAGGTTCTTCTGGAAGCTTTAACCACACTATCATTCAAGAGTGAGCTTCCTCCTTCCCTGTGCTTTGGAGCCCTCTGAGGTTTCGTGCTTGCTCCCCGTCTCATGGGCTTTCTGTAGCCAGGGACCTGTAAGTCATGGTCCTTGGGCTATGAGCCAGCCTGTGGCAGGGCCTCTGGTCAGGAGGCAGGAGGGATCGATCACCTTGTCGTGAAACACAACCTAGCCAATTTGTGGTAATGGTTTCTCCGTCTTCCTTATATTCCCAGAAATTACCCTATCAGAAGGTGCCCAGCAATCTCCTGGGCTTTGGGCATCAGATAGCTCTACCTTGGGGGTACCACACTTCACCCCTGGGAGACCATCAGGAGCAGGCTCCCCAGAAGATAATGTCCCATCTCCCTGCCCAGTTCTCCCAACTCCTCTAGTGCCAGGAGCCTTGCCCCTCTGGCCCAGCCCCAGCGTCTGGGCCATCTCACCTTATCCTCATTAAAGCCAGAGCTGAAAGGACTGTTGTAGGTTATTGATCAACATTGATAGTGCCAGCGGCTTGATCCACCCCAAACTGCAGAGATTAATTAGCTTGATTCCCAAGCATAATTCCAATTAGGCACAGGAAGAAAGAAAAGAGAGGCACAAAGGAGCTATTCTTCCCCCAGGAACTGCTGACCTTCTGTCCCAGTGGAGAGGGAGGGGCAGGAAATTGGAGGCTTACCAAGTAAACATGTCCTGGCACTTGAAAGCTCCCCACCAGGTCCAAACCTGTGTGCATGTGTGGACATTGGGATTTCTCTTGTTTGCTTCACTCCCGCCCATCTGATGCACAGGAAGTCCAAATCAAGCACCAAGCTTTGAAGCTTCCTCTAGGCTAGCTGAGACACCTGCAGAGAATTCATCAGCACTGAGTTGGAGTAAAAAGTTTGGGTGGGAAGAGGTGGGTGTCCCAACACTTGACTAAAAACAGTGAAAGGAGCCATTTCCTACAGCCAGAAGGAAGAGTTGACTTATATCTCTGACATTTTCTAGAACTTTCTGGACATGGCCCCGAGAGCTCCACAGGGAGTAACTGAGGTCAGAAGGCCGTGACTTAGCGGCTGACCCAGCAACTACCCACTCTGAGCTTTGGTGTCTTCTGTACACCAGCTTACATGAGCAGGTATGAGAAAGGAGGTTTGTGGCATGTGATAGGTTCATGGCACATAGTAGGTGCTTCAAACGCCACCGCCAGGGGCGGGTTCTACTCAGCCAGAGCTATGAGGTTTGTGAGGAGACAGAACCGACACCCACATCTGGAAGCTGCAATCTCTTTGGGACCAGCCCAGACCATGGAGAAAGCAGAGCAGGAGACAAGAGCCTCGCTCAGATGTATAGGAATATTAGTTCAGGAAGGGTCATGGGACCTAGGGGCACATCGGTGAGGGGGGTGGGGAGGGGATGACCTCCCCTGAGGGCACCTACTCCAAGATTATCACTCCTGGAGGAGAGCCTAGTGTGGCCCAGGGCAGCCGATGACACAGCCAGAGGTTGAACCTACTGCCACCTACCACCACCAGGGCAAAAGGATGGCAGGGACCTCTTCAAGTGTCCCAGCAGAGCTCAGGCTGAGGACAAAGTCAGAGTCCACCCTCTGTTCCAACCCTCTGTGGACGAAGGGCTGCATTTAGAGAGCCTCAGACTCGGGAAGCCCATGGGATTACCTATCCAGATCTAGGCAGGGACGCAGAGAGCCTGCTCACCCACCCGTGTGGGAGAGTGCATTCTGTAGGGACATGGATGACGTTAGGAACTTGGGGGCCTGGGAAGGCCAAATGTTTAATATTTGAAGAAGCTGTCCAAACAAAGCAATTAGGAGGCTCCTTTGTAGTGCTGTGAAAGAGATGGATGGGCTCCTCTGACATCAAAGGAAGGCAGACACAATGATGAGCCAGGCTCAGGCCTCCTAGTGGGGGAGGGGATCCCAGGGAGCAGGGCACAGAGTACTTTGAACCCCTCAATCAGATGTGCTCCCACTCTTTCAACACCCTTCCTAAAACTTCCACAGAGGACAGTTAGCATCACCTAAAGCTACTTTTCAAAAATAACATTTGCCACCACGCCTGAGAGACACCGGGGCCCTGCCCTCCACTGCCTGCAGTGGGGACTCAGGGTGTGGACTGTCCCCCTTCTTAAGGTCAGACTGGCAGGAACACAGGCACCCCATGAGCAAGCTGAGTGAGCAGCACTGTGGGAGTTCTGTTTCCTGGCTGGGTGATCGTGGCCAAGTCATTGAGCAGTTCTAGACTATAGTCTGCCTTGTTTGTAAAATGCAATGGGGACCAGCAAGATGCTTCAGTGAGTAAAGGCACTTGCCACCAGGCCTGATGACCTGAATTTGATCCCAGGGACACATGATGGAAAGAGAAAACCCGCTTCTGCCAATTGTACGTTGACCTCCACTTGTGACATGTGCAGCTGGATACAGACACAAACACACACACACACACACACAAAATAAATAAATGTAATTTTAAGTTAAAAATTAAATGAAGTGGAAATGGCAGTCCTTCCTCACATGCGTGAGCCCTGCAGGTTGTATGGTTCTTTGTCTTAAATATTTTATTTTTACTTTATGTGTATGTGTATTACCTGAATGTATGTAAGTGCACCTGTGTTGTATAATGCCCACAAATGTCAAAACAGGGCATCAGATTCCCTAGTGATGGTTGTTAGCCACCATGTGGGTGCTGAGAATTGAACCCAGGTCCTCTGCAAGAGTAGCCAGTGCTCTTAACCTCTGAGCCATCTCTCCAGCCCAGCCATGGGCTGAGAACCATCTGTAACTCCAGTTCCAGGAGAACTCCAGTTCCAGGGGAATCCAACACCCTCTTCTGACCTCCGCGGCATTGCACGACATGGGTGCACAAACCTGCATGCAGACAGTACATTCATACACATAAAAATCTTTTTAAAAAGTTAATCACAGAAAAGGGAGCAGGAGGTTCCCGTGGATGAGTTCCAATGGGCTCGAGAACTAAACCAGACTACAAGGAGCCTGTCCCCAAGCCCAGGCAGGGCTGAACCAGCACCGCTGCATTCTGTGCCCCTCTGGTGGCCACTGTGAACCCTGCAGCCCTGGCCCGCCTGTTTCAGTACAGGATGACATCACAGGCTCACTTAACCCCCTCATTCAGTCTTTTTTTTTTTTTTTTCCCATCTCAAACACATACTTTGAAGTGTTATTTATAGATAAAATGAGATGATCCAGGATTTACTGGTAAACTGTTGTAGAAAAAGAAAAATACATAGAAACCAGACATGGTAGCAAAGGCTAGGGAGGCTACGGCAGAGGATCTTCAGTTGGAGGCTAGCCTGGGCTACAGAGGAAGTCCTTGTCTCAAAAAACATAAAGTGAGTACATAATAGATGAAACAAAAATACTACAATGTTGGTAACTACTGAAACCCAGTGCAGCAGGTGAAAAATGATCATTTTCTTCTCACCCGCTGTGGAACACTGAGCTCAGAGCACTGCACCATTCCTTTATCAAACCAGAGCCCCTCAAGATCCAACCTGTTGACAGTCCCTCATAGAAAGAGGGGGTGCATCTGAGATTCCAGCCACTTTCCCCTCCTCCTTCCTTCCAGCTGCACATGGTCTCTAGTCTCCAAAAGTACATAAAGTAGGGAAGGTTAGCTGGGAGATGAGAGGGGAGGGGAGGGGAAAAAGGAGGGAAGGGGAAGGGGAGGGGAAGGGGAGGAGGAAGGGGGAGGGGAAAGGGGGGAAAGGGGAGGGGAGGGGAAAGAGAGGTTACCTTTCATGCCTATATGAGACTTTTCAGTGCTGTGGCTGTTTGGGGATCACCCATGCTCTCTGTAAGCGAGCCCAATAAATTCATTGGTTCCCAAGCTAGACATTTAATTGAGAAGAAAATTAAAGTACCCAAATTAAAGTCCTACTATCAGAGTACCTGAAGAGATGCTGCATTTCTTGCTGGGCCCAAAGGGATGCAGCTGTTGCTGCTGCCTGCCCAGCTCGCCATCACCTGCAAGCCTGAGCCAGAAGCCGCTCGCTCCCAGCAGCCTTCCCTGCTCTACTGGAGCCACCAGAAAAGCAGAAGCAATGAGCTGTAATAGACCGAGATTTGTTTTAAGGAGCTAGGGGCTGGCAAGTCCAAAGTCTGGGGCACACTGGCAGTCTGGAGGCCAGCAGCAAGCTGATGCCAGAGTTAATCCTGTGGCCCACACATAGACCCATAGACTTCCTGCTCTCTTACTTGCAGGAAGAAGGTCGGTTCCTGTTCTCCCTGCCCTTCAGCTGGTCAGGAGCCTGTGTTCTGAACAACAATCTGTTTTACTCCAAATCCATTGCCATCCCTCATCCAGAACAATATTTAACCACATAATATTTAGCCCTGCTAAATTCACAAAATTAAGCAACCTGTCCCTCCCTACTTATTCTCAACGCAGCACCAGAAAAATACTACTTAAATGAATGGCAGTGGGCTGAAGAGGCAAATTCTTAGGTAGAGTGCTTGCCCAGCACAAAGCCCGGCCTTCCATCCCAGCACTGCACAAAGCTGGGTGTGGTGTGCACACCCGTCACCCTAGCACCCCGGAAGTGGAGGCAGGAGGATCAGAAGTTCAAAGTAGGGACTAGAGAGATGACTCAGCAGTTAAAAGCACTTACTGCTCTTCCAGAGGACCTGGGTTTGGATCCTAGCACCCACATAGTAGCTAACAACCATCTGTAACTCTAGTTCCAAGGGATCCAACGCCCTCTTCTGTCCTCCACAGGCATTGATTGCACATACATGGTGCACTTAAATATATGTGTGCAAAACACTCAGACACATAAAAAAAATAAAAACAAAAGTTCAGGGTCATCCTCAGCTATACAGTGAATTCAAGGCCAGCTGAGCTCCTGGGATCCTGTCACATGATTAGACATGGGTTGTGGGTATGGAGGAGAGGTGAAATGTCCTTTGAACAGCATGGGAGATACCAACCTGCCTTATTGACAAGGCTGACCTTGACCCCCACAGGAAGTACCACCAACTTGCCCCACTACAGAGTACCTTACTTTTCCTCCCCAAACTCTGTTCCACACACACTGGGCAAAGGAACTAAACACAGCTGTTCCAGGCATTTCTCATCTGGGAAACGGGGACACAGCGTGGATGGGAATGATGGGACAGGTAGAAATCACTAGATACGGCTAACACATGATCTGGGACACCAGAACACCCACCAGACTATTTGCAGGAACCATTCATTGAACTCTACCTAGCCCAAGTGGCACACAGCTGTTGATGCTTGGACTTCCTGGACCAGTGGCAGCCCCAGGTCTCTGAGAGGAGAAGATGGAGTCCAGCCTGGCACCTGCAGGCTCAGTTCCTCCTGACAGCCCTTGAGGTAAGGAGAGGTGTGCAAACCCAAGGCCAGGAACCATCAAAGCTACAGCCCACAGCCAGAGAGGAAGAACCACTATAGCCCCCAACCCACCCTGAACCACCACTACCACCCCCACACCCCAAACCACTACGTCCATCCACATGCACCCCACCCCCACCCCCAAGAAGCCAGAGCTCTGCTAAGGTACACGTGAAGAACCAAGAACAAGCTCAGCAGAACTCTACACACAGCAGGCTCTCCATTACCATTTACCGGAACAGCTCAGCAAATAAGAGAGAAGTCTGGACTGACTGGAAATCCGGTACTTTGTGGGGTGTGTGTGTGTGTGTGTGTGTGTGTGTGTGTGTGTGTGTGTGTGTTGCTAGCTTGTTTTGGGATCCTGAACAGCTCAGCAAATAAGAGAGAAGTCTGGACTGACTGGAAATCCGGTACTTTGTCGTGTGTGTGTGTGTGTGTGTGTGTGTGTGTGTGTGTGTGTGTGTGTTGCTGGCTTGTTTCGGGATCCTGAACAAGCTCTGTAACTTCTCATTGATAGGAACTGTAGAGACTCTGAGAAGCACTGCGCCTTCTGAGGAAATCCAATGGCCACAGCTTCTCCTCCTTCCAGCTGACTTTGCAGCCCCTTCCTCCAAATGAAAGCTGGCCCGGCAGCACCTAGCAAAGGACCCCGCACCGTTAGAAACTGTTCCACTTATGCAGTAGACTGTTTCTGCTGGTCTTGGCCCCTGGCTTCTTACGCATGCGCCATTTGTTTCTTTCGCCCATCTGCCCTGATGGTGTTCATCTGGAGATTGGTCCTCAGCTGAGAAAAGGGCCGTGTTTGTTTTAATTCAAAACAAGACCACCAAGTGGGCTGCTGGGTGGGGCTGGAGGCAGAGCAAGGGTCAACGGAATCCTTCCCTTTCCTGTGTTTGGTTTTAGATCAAAACCCCAGCAGCACTGCAGGTCCCTGGCCCGTGGGAAGGGTGGAACCTTCAAGTGAGGTCGATGTCGGTCAGGAAGAAGGACAGTCGGGAAGGAGTCCCCAGGCCAGGGGGTTGTGCACAGGCTGGTGAGGGAGGTGCCGACGAATCATCAACATTGGATCTGTTTTCCCACCAGGGCTTCTTCCCAGTCAAGCTCCTTCGAGCAAGACCTAAGCCTCGTGTTGAGTGCTGCCTGGTGTCCCTAGCAGATCCCAGCTGCCGAACCCACTTTGCCACCTCGGTGTCCTGTCCCCATCTCCAGCATCTCTCTCATGGCTCTGGGGTGCCCCCTGCTGTTGGCCTAGACCAGGTCTGTTCCGTTCATCTGCAGACTTGGCCAAGCATCAATCAGAAAGAGCTTTTCATACAGGGTGTGGTGGTGGAGCGCCTGCCTAGCGTGCATGAAGCCCTGAGCCCCACCTCCAGCACAATTTATGGGGCGTGGTGGTGCAAGCTTGTAATCCAGGCACTCAAGGAAGTAGACAGGCAGGAGAAGTTCAAGGTCATCTTCAACTATATAGTGAGTATGAGGTCAGTCTGAGCTAGTCACGACCCCAGGCTGGGTGTGGGCGTCTGGACAAGTTAACCCCAGGAAAGCAAGGCACAGTGTCTGCCTCTTCTTCCAGCAAGCACACCTTGCACATACTCTGGGTACTTGACCCTATCTTTCCTCCAGGCCAGGACTCTGGGATGACCTTACCCTCATCAAGAGGAGTCAAAGCACCCTAATCAAAGACCCAGCCATACCACTTCTGGGAATATATCCATCAGACTCTTCCTACCACAGAGATACAGGTACAGCCATGTTTATTGCAGCTCTCTTCACAATAGCGAAGAGCTGGAACCAAACGAAGTGTCTCTCAACTAATGAGTGGATAGAGAAAATGTGGCACATCTACACAATGGAGTTCTATGCAGAGGTAAAGAAAGATGATATCGGGGCTGGAGAGATAGCCTAGCGGTTAAGAGCACCGACGCTCTTGCAGAGGACCCGGGTTCGATCCCCAGCACCCACATGGCGGCTGAGAACCGTCTGTAACTCCAATTCCAGGAGAACTCCAGTTCCAGGGGAATCCGAGACCCTCTTCTGACCTCCGCGGCATTGCACGACANGTGATCCTGAACAGCTCAGCAAAAAGAGAGAAGTCTGGACTGACTGGAAATCGGGTGGGGCTGGTACTTTGTCGTGTGTGTGTGTGGTGTGGGTGTGTGTGTGTGTGTGTGTGTGTTGTGTTGCTGGCTTGTTTCGGGATCCTGAACAAGCTCTGTAACTTCTCATTGATAGGAACTGTAGAGACTCTGAGAAGCACTGCGCCTTCTGAGGAAATCCAATGGCCACAGCTTCTCCTCCTTCCAGCTGACTTTGCAGCCCCTTCCTCCAAATGAAAGCTGGCCCGGCAGCACCTAGCAAAGGACCCCGCACCGTTAGAAACTGTTCCACGTATGCAGTAGACTGTTTCTGCTGGTCTTGGCCCCTGGCTTCTTACGCATGCGCCATTTGTTTCTTTCGCCCATCTGCCCTGATGGTGTTCATCTGGAGATTGGTCCTCAGCTGAGAAAAGGGCCGTGTTTGTTTTAATTCAAAACAAGACCACCAAGTGGGCTGCTGGGTGGGGCTGGAGGCAGAGCAAGGGTCAACGGAATCCTTCCCTTTCCTGTGTTTGGTTTTAGATCAAAACCCCAGCAGCACTGCAGGTCCCTGGCCCGTGGGAAGGGTGGAACCTTCAAGTGAGGTCGATGTCGGTCAGGAAGAAGGACAGTCGGGAAGGAGTCCCCAGGCCAGGGGGTTGTGCACAGGCTGGTGAGGGAGGTGCCGACGAATCATCAACATTGGATCTGTTTTCCCACCAGGGCTTCTTCCCAGTCAAGCTCCTTCGAGCAAGACCTAAGCCTCGTGTTGAGTGCTGCCTGGTGTCCCTAGCAGATCCCAGCTGCCGAACCCACTTTGCCACCTCGGTGTCCTGTCCCCATCTCCAGCATCTCTCTCATGGCTCTGGGGTGCCCCCTGCTGTTGGCCTAGACCAGGTCTGTTCCGTTCATCTGCAGACTTGGCCAAGCATCAATCAGAAGAGCTTTCATACAGCGGTGGTGGTGGTGGTAGCGCCTGCCTAGCGTGCATGAAGCCCTGAGCCCCACCTCCAGCACAATTTATGGGGCGCTGGTGGTGCAAGCTAGTAATCCAGGCACTCAAGGAGTAGACAGGGCAGCGAAAGTTCAAGGTCATCTTCAACTATATAGTGAGTATGTAGGTTCCAGTCTGAGCTAGTCACGCACCAGGCTGGGTGTGGGCGTCTGGACAAGTTTAACCCCGGGAAAGCACAGGCACGTGTCTGCCTCTTCTTCCAGCAAGCACACCTTGCACATACTCTGGGTACTTGACCCCTAATCTTCCTCCAGGCCAGGACTCTGGGATGACCTTTACCCTCATCAAGAGGAACGTCAAGCACCCCTACATCACAAGATCCCAGCCATTACCACTTCTGGGCACTATATCCACAGACTCTTTCATACACACAGACGATACAGTGTCACGGCCATTGTTTCTTGCAAGCTCTCTTCACCATAGCGAGTCTGACAACAGTGCTGGAACCAAACGAAGTGTTCTCAATTAATGAGTGGAATAGAGAAAATGTGGCACATCTACACAAGGAGGTTCTATGCACGAGGAAAGCTAAAGAAAGATGATATCGGGGGCCTGGAGAGATAGCCTGCGGTTAAGAGCCACCGACGGCTCTTGCGACGGGAGGACCCGGGTTCGATCCCCACACCAATGGCGGCTTGATGACAAACCGTCTGTAACTCCAATTCCAGGAGAACTCCATTCCAGGGGATCCGAAGCCTTGCTCTCTTCTGACCTCCCGGCATTGCACGACCACGGTGTGCACAAGGCACCTGCATACAGACATACATCATCCACATACACAAAAAACCAAAAAAAAAAACAAGAATAAAGATGATATCATGAAAATTGCAGGTAAATGATGGAAACTAGAAGACTTATATGCTAAGCGAAGTAACATAATTCTAGAAAAATAAAAGATGAATGGGTATCTCTCATTGTGGATACTAGTACAAGTTACCTAGTCTGTAAGACAAACTGAACAACGTAAATGTTATATTCCTTCATGCATCTAAAATAAAACTTGGCTCTTGCATTGTGAATCCCTAAACAGGTTAGTAGACTGACCTAACATTTATTTTCAGACCTTGGGTTTTCGGTACATGATGGAAGGTAAGTGTGCAGCTTTAAGATGTATTATGGGATTAAAATGGAAAGATGCAAATCAAGAAATATGCTATGGACAATACTACAGTTTGTTTCCAAAGGATACAATTTTAATCATAGGTGCAATGTAATAGGCTGGTGCAACTTAGCCTTTCTGGGTGCTTAACACCATACAAACCCATACCAATTTTGGCCGAGGGACCCTAGAGAGATAACTTGTTCCTTGTCCTCAGAGGTCAACCAAGTCTTAGGTGATTAGCATGGGCGGGGGCATCTATTGAAATGTCCTGCAAATGTGGGTCACCATCTTCCTGTTTCAGGGAGGTCTTGGGAGATCCACTATGGGACTTCAGCCAGTGTCCAGTCTATAAAGGAGGAAAGTCTGCTCATGCTTCTGGCAAAGGGAAGCCTGGTCTAGCAAGACCTGATTTTGTCCTCGAAGTGGATGGAATTGGTAATAAAAAAAGCTGAAAGGAGCAAGATGCTCCCACCCTCCTCCCCCCAAAAAAAAACTAGAGGAGAGACCCCTGGGACAATCCTCAAACTGACCTTGATTAAAAAAAAAAAAAAAAAAAAAAAAAAAAAACCTTGATTAATATCTGTGGCTTTAAGCATCCAAAAGGAGAGTACAACCAGAAATAAATACTTAGTAAGACCAGAGAAACTGTACTGCAGACATAGAACTTGAGATCTTAGAGGCTGGAGAGATGGCCTAGCAGTTAACAGCACCGACCACTCTTGCAGAGGACCTGGGTTCGATCCCCAGCACCCACATGGCGGCTAAGAACCGTCTTTAACTCTAGTTCCAAGGGAATCTGACACCCTCTTCTGACCTCCACAGCATTGCATGACAGGGATGCACAGACCTACATGCAGACAGTACATTCAGATCATACACAAAAAAAAATAATTAAAATTAAAAAAAAAACTTTGATGATCTTAGTAAAAAGACAAAAAAGAAAGAAGAGAGAGTACTGTGGTTTGCCTGCTTCTCATTCTTTTTTCTTTTTTTTTTTTTTTTTTTTTTTGTCTTTTTGAGAACAGGGTCTCCCTGTTCTGGAACTCATTCCGTAGTTCAGGCTGGCCTGAACTCACAAAGATCCGTCTGCCTCTGCCCCCCAAGTGCTAGGATTAAAAGTGTGTGCCACCACACCCAGCGTGTCAATTCTTAATGGCAAGTGCATCTACCCTGTGGCTGCCACCACTTTTGGCACTCCTCAAAGACATGAGACACAGCTTTTTAACCTTCCAATATGGACTGAAGACTCATGTCTCTCCAAGAATCCTCCAAAACCTTCAATGCCAGATGGGGACTACTAAGGTACCCAGCTTATGGACTAAACAAGCTAGGGGATGCGCTATGTCCCTTCAGAATATTACCCATGCCATTGTTGAACTACTTGGGCTGTGATCATGGAGGCAGTACAAGGGGATCAAGACAGGACGTGTGCTACTGGATTTCATTTGGGGGTACCATGGGAGGGAAAGACCCACCTGACTGGAGCAAAAGTGCAGGTTGGTTGTTTGAGAGTTGCCAAAGAAGAACCTTCGAGCACTTCCTTAAGGAAAACATGACATCTTTTAGGAGAAAGAAAAAAAGAAAAGAAAATGTCCAAGAGGGACATGTGGCGAAACCTGAGTAGCAGGTCCCGTCTGGCCCTACACCAGGCCTTTCTTGCAGGGATGGCCTCACCTATACTGCCAGACTCCCTTCCACTCACAACCAATCTGGCTGCCCACCTTTTGAGGATGGACTCTGTTTCCCTTGCTTCCTGAGCCGGGGCCGAGGTGTGGCCTCAGAGCTCCAAGCCATGGTCCCTTGGGACAGCAGTTCACTGTGGGGCCACAAGGAATAGTGCCCAGGTCCACAGTGTGATTGAACATACCAGAATGGCTCCCTGGTCTTTAAAATCAAAAGGAAGAAATAAAATTCGGAATTGGTAAATGTGGCTTAATGTACAATATTAACACGCTCATAAAATAGAACTCTAATTTTTTTTTTTTTTTTTTTGGTCTTTTTGAGACAGGGTCTCTCTGTAGTCCTCAGCTGTCCTGGAACTCACTCTGTAGACCAGGCTGGCCTTGAACTCACAAAGATCCACCTGCCTCTGCCTCCCAAGTGCTAGGATTAAAGGCATGTGCCACCACGCCTAGCTAAAAAATTTTTTAAATAAAAGTTTTATTGGAGAAAAATAGAACCACCACATACACGGGGGGGGGGCACAAAAATTCAACTGATACAGAACAACTGAAATTCACAATTATCCAATGTAGTTTGCAATTACTTTTCAATTTCTTAAAAAAGCTTCCCTTAACAGTCTTGCTAGTTTTTCAGTTGAAATAGCATCAAGTTTTCAAAGAATTAAGACCTTTAGAAAAGGGACCCGCCTTCAAGACAAAGAAAGTAATATCAAGAGCCTCCTGGCAGGGACAACGCTACCTAAAATTCCTTAAGAGTAACTAGTGAGAACTCTAAATATTTTGATGAGGAACAGGCCCAGGGCCCAGGAAAGTCCAGACGTGGCCCTAATGGGGCCATCTGCTGGGCAGCCACCTGAGCAAACTCCTGAGCTTTTGGCCAGCTGGACTAATGCTGGGGAAAGCCAGACATGGAAGTCATCAGGTCCTTAGACAGCCTCATGTGGATTTCTTGCTGTTTATGTTCTTTAATAAAATGTATGATGTTTACATTGTCAGAGAAAAACAGAATTAAGGCTTGAGTTTCACATCCTGTGAAATGGGTCCATGTACCCTAGGCTTTTCCTGGGTATTCCAGGCAGTTACAGTTTTAACTCCCTGTGGGATGCAGGGACAGAGTCTCTGTAGCAGGCAGGAGGTGTGGAGTGGAGACAATGGCACTCGCGGTCGCCAGCCATGGCCATCATGGCTGTACTTTTAGCAGGTTGATTAGTCACTCTAAAACCCCTGCCCCACCTTCCACAGAGCACCCCCCCTTTCCCTGATCCTGTGGGGCTGCTTTCCATGGACCATGCCCTCTCCTGTGGACTCAGCCATAACAAAGTATCATAGACTTGTGACCAAATAACAGGAATCTAAATTTCTTACAACACTGAAATTGGGGGTTCTCACATGGTCTTCCGTCGGGATGTATCTGTGATCTGATCTCTTTGTGTGTGTGGAAGGAGGTGAGTATGGATGAGTACACCATGTGTGAGCATATGTGTGCATAGCAAAGGTCAATCTCAAGTGGTCTTCAGGAGCTGTCTACTTTGTTTCTTAAGATAGAGTTTCTTCTGGGACCTGGGGCTCACAGATTAGGCTGGCCCAAGCCCCGGAGAGCTATCTGCACTGGATTCCAACTGTGCTCCATTTACTCCTGGCTTCTCATGTGGGTCTGAATCCTCATGCCTGAATAGCGAGCACTGTACCAACCTAGCATCTCCCTCATCTGTTAATCTCCTCTTCTTTTTATTAAAAATAAGCTTTAAAGTTTATTTTCATTTATTTCTGCACCTGCTTGTCTTGTATGTGCCCCACATGTGAAAAGGTGCCTGCAGAGGCCAGAAGCGGGCATCAGATCCCTTAGGGCTAGAGTTACAGATAGTCCTTAGCTGCCCGTGGATGCTGGGAACTGAACCCAGGTCCCTCTGCAAAAGCAGCAAATTCTCTTAAACCACTGAACCAGCCTCATATTGCCTCTTCCTGGACTGGAACCAATGACCTTCTTTTCACATATTTCCTTTTTTTTTTTTTTTTTTTTTTTTNAAAAAAAAAAAAAATTACGTGCTTCCTATTTCACATCATAATGCAAACATTAACTACAAATGGATGGAATATTTAAATGTGAGAAACCAAACTATAAAACTCATAGAAGAAAATATAAGAGGAAATCTTCATGAACTCAAAATAGGCAATAGTTTTCAGATATAGCAATGAAAGAAAAATGAAAAAATAGATAAATTGGATTGACCGAAATTAAAAACTTTTGTGCTTCAAAGGATATTATTAAGGAAGTGAAAAGACAATACACAGGATAGGAAATATTTTCAAATTATATGTCTAATGAAGATCTATCACTAAAATATATAAATAACTCTTGTGAGCCTGGGAGGACAGTACATATCTGTAATCCCAGCACTGGGGAGACTAATGCAAGATGACTCTGCTCTAGTCAGCTTGGGCTACATGGGGAAAAACTAGCTCAAAACAAAAACAAAAACAATCAACAACAACAAAAAATCCCTCTTATAATTCAACAAAAATTTAACCTTTTAATATAGGCAAAGAATCAATTAGATTGTTCTAAAAAAATAAAAGATGAAGATATGATCTGTAGGCACATGAGAAGATGCTTATCAGAGAAATGCAAATCTGAAGAATACCCTATGAGAGCTGCAGTAATAATTATTTTATTTTATTTTTTATAAAGTTTTAAAAATTTTTATTTTCTATGTGTATGAATGTACTGTCTGCATGTAGGTTTGTGCGCCCATGGCATGCAATGCCGCGGAGGTCAGAAGAGGGTGTCAGATTCCCCTGGAACTGGAGTTCTCCTGGAATTGGAGTTACAGACGGTTCTCAGCTGCCATGTGGGTGCTGGGGATCGAACCCGGGTCCTCTGCAAGAGTATTCAGTGCTCTTAACCGCTAGGCATCTCTCTAGCCCCATAATAATAATTTTTTTTTTTTGTCTTTTTGAGACACGGTCTCCCTTACTCCCAACTGACCTGGAGCTCACTATGTAGACCAGGCTGGCCTTGAAGTCACAGAGATCCGCCTGCCTCTGCCTCCCAAGTACTGGGATTAAAGGCATGTGCCACCATGCCTGGCCTATTTTTTGTCTTTTTGAGACAGGGTCTCCTTGTAGCCCCAGCTGGCCTGGAACTCATTATGTAGACTAGCTACTTAATATTTTATTTCATTTATGTGTATGAGTACGTTGCCTTCATGTATGTAAATGTACCCTATGGGCACAGTGCCCGTGGAGGAGAGCAGAGGGTGACAGACCTCTTGGAACTGGAGTTATACATGGTTGTGAGCCACCATGTGGGTGCTGGGAATCAAATCTGGGTCCTTTCCAAGAGTAGCCAGTCCTTTTAACCACTGGGCCATCTTTCCGGCCCCCTTTCTTTGTTTTGTTTTGTTTGTTTTGTTTTGTTTGTTTTGTTCGTGTATAAATCAGAACAACTTGAAAGAGTTAGTTCTCTCCTTTCGCCATGTGGGTTTTGAGGATTGAACTGAGCAGCTGGATCTGGTGGAGCCAGATCCGGGAAGCGAGCTCCCCAGGGCCGGAAACAAGGCCTCTCCTGGAGTATCTGCAGCTTCCCTGCTGCCTGCACTTCAGCCCAGACTCTTCCAGAGCAAGCAGAAAGGTTGAAGTTGAAGCAGTGAGCCAGGAACAGGTGAGGCTGAATGCCTTCACTCTTATGAACCTGCAGAGTCTGTGTCTGTCGTCACCCTAGGAAGTTAGGAGACAAAGACTAGGAAACCCTGGAGGGACACAGCCGGGAACCATGTTGGGGTTGAAGGTGAGAGATACATGGTGTGCTGATCAGAGCACCCCAGAGCAGCAAGGCAGGGACTTGGAAATGAGGACCATCTCAGAATAGGGTGAAAGAGGCAGCCAGTACCAGCCAGCCACTAAACAGGTGCATGATGCTGTGGGCTTTTGCTGAGGCAGCCTGAAACTGTGGCTGGCCTTTGGGGTCAGGTCTTTGTTTTGCCAGAGGCAGTAAAACAAAAGGATTTAGGTATAAATGAGACACTGTTAACCTGAGAAGAGGCCCGTGGGAGTTACAACCTCCATGAGGAGTCCATCCATGCTCCGTGTATCTTGTGACCACAAGGCCAGCAGGAGAAGAACACCACATTCTCCTAGGAGCTGTGCCCTAAATTATCAGAGACCCAAGCAGGCCGCACAGCTGTGTTCTCACCATACCGTGAGGGCCACAGAGCCTTCCACCCTGGAGCTGCTTGGATTCAAGATTCCTGTACCCTGACCCTGATCCTGCCCTGGTGAGCTGGAACCTTCCAGTCCCTGACCCTGATCCCGCCTGGTGAGCCAGAACCTTCCAGCCCCTGACCCTGATCCCGCCTGGTGAGCCGGAACCTTCCAGCCGCTGACCCTGATCCTGCCCTGGTGAGCCAGAACCTTCCAGCCGCTGACCCTGATCCTGCCCTGGTGAGCCAGAACCTTCCAGTCCCTGACCCTGATCCTGCCCTGGTGAGCTGGAACCTTCCAGCCCCTGACCCTGATCCTATCTGGTGAGCCAGAACCTTCCAGCCCCTGACCCTGATCCTATCTGGTGAGCCAGAACCTTCCAGCCCCTGATCCTGATCCTGCCCTGGTGAGCCGGAACCTTCCAGCCCCTGACCCTGATCCTGTCCTGGTGAACTGGAACCTTCCAGCCCCTGACCCTGATCCCATCTGGTGAGCTGGAACCTTCCAGTCTCTGACCCTGATCCTGCCCTGGTGAGCCGGAACCTTCCAGCCCCTGATCCTGATCCTGCCCTGGTGAGCGGGAACCTTCCAGCCCCTGACCCTGACCCTGCCCTGGTGATCCGGAACCTTCCAGCCCCTGACCTTGATCCTGCCCTGGTGAGCCAGAACCTTCCAGTCCCTGACCCTGATCCTGCCCTGGTGAGCCGGATCCTTCCAGTCCCTAACCCTGATCCCATCTGGTGAGCCGGAACCTTCCAGCCCCTGACCTTGATCCCATCTGGTGAGCCGGAACATTCCAGCCCCTGACCCTGATCCCATCTGGTGAGCCAGAACCTTCCAGTCCCTGACCCTGATCCTGCCCTGGTGAGCCAGAACCTTCCAGTCCCTGACCCTGATCCTGCCCTGGTGAGCCGGAACCTTCCAGTCCCTGACCCTGATCCCATCTGGTGAGCCAGAACCTTCCAGCCCCTGACCCTGATCCTGCCCTGGTGAGCCGGAACCTTCCAGCCCCTGACCCTGATCCCATCTGGTGAGCCGGAACCTTCCAGCCCCTGACCCTGATCCCATCTGGTGAGCTGGAACCTTCCAGTCCCTGACCCTGATCCTGCCCTGGTGAGCTGGAACCTTCCAGCCCCTGACCCTGATCCTGCCCTGGTGAGCCGGAACCTTCCAGCCCCTGACCCTGATCCTGCCCTGGTGAGCTGGAACCTTCTAGCCCCTGACCCTAATCCTGCCCTGGTGAGCCGGAACCTTCCAGCCCCTGACCCTGATCCTGCCCTGGTGAGCCGGAACCTTCCAGTCCCTGACCCTGATCCCCCCCAATGAGCCAGAAGCTTCCAGTCCCATGTAAAAACCATGGATTTACAATGCTTTGCTCCAGCATTGTAAACACGGCATGATTTGTTAAAAATTCCACCGGGCATGGTGGTACACACCTTTAATCCCAGCATGTTGGAGGCAAAGGAAGTTGGATTTCTGTGAGATCAAGGCTAGCTTAGTCTACATAGTGAGTTCCTGGCCTATCGAGAGACCCTGTCTCAAAACCGAAAAAAAGCCGGGCATGGTGGCACACACCTTTAATCCTAGCACTTGGGAGGCAGAGGCAGGCAGGCAGATCTTTGTGAGTTCAAGGCCAGCCTGGTCTACAGAGTGAGTTCCAGGACAGCTGGGGCTACAGGGAGACCCTGTCTCGAAAAGACCCCCCCCCCAAAAAAAAAAGAAAAGAAAAGAAACTTAAATTCCAAGAAAGGAGCAGTAGAATTTTTCTTAAGGTACTGTAGGGGACAGATAAAAGCACCTGCCTCCAAGCCAACCATCTGAGTTCCCTCCCTGAAGCCCACATGGTGGAAGCAGAAAACAGACTCTGGAGAGTGCCCAGAGCTTAGATCAGGGATTTCCCAGGACCACCTGAAGCACATGTAGGAACCAGGCACTTCAGCCAGGCAGATTGTTGGATAATTGTATCATTGGATTGTTGGATAATTGTATCGTTGAATTGTTGGATAATTGTATCATTGGATTGTTGGATAATTGTATCATTGGATTGTTGAATAATTGTATCGTTGGATTGTTGGATAATTGCATCATTGTCTTGTGTGGCTGAGGGGTCGGAGTCACCCTGCTAGCTGCTATAAAAGGTGGGGCTGTTGTCACTATGAGTCTTCAGTGCACACAGCTTAGATTGGGGATTTCCCAGGACCACCTGAAGCACAGAGTACGGGGCCTAAGAGAGGCATCCCCCCCACTCCTGGCCAACTAGAATTGCTGAGGGAGTGTCCAAGATGAAATGAAAAAGGAAATCCAACATTCATCCAATCAAGAGGAAAGGAACAGAAAAAGCCTCAGAAGTAGAATGGAAGAAGCAGAACAAAGAATATCAGACCTGGAAGATAACACGGAATCACCACAATAGTGATTCCAGGGCATAAGGCAAGGCAATAAATGAAACAGTGAACCTGAGACACCTCTAGTCCCTCATCACCAAGCCCTAGAAACAACCTAGAGAAACTGGCTGGCAGGAAGGAGAGTGAGCACAGTGCTCAGCAGGGTACTGACTGGGTTGTCCCCTACCCGGTTTTCTGGAGAACCTTCAGAACAGAAAGGGAAGAGAGTTAGACTTCCAATATATAAACAAAATTGAAAGCCTGAAACCTAGACAACTCAACACTCCGTAAACAAAGAGAAAAACACACAAACGCATCTGAAGGAGGCAAGCAAAGTAAGCCTTCAACACAGTGAAGAAGCATTTGGGATTTGCATCAGAATACAGGCAAAGGGAAACCCACATGCCAAGGGCATGAAGAAGGGACAACATGGGAAAGGTGCAGGATAATTCCACACCAAGCTCTACCAGCCCTGTGGGAGATTCCTATAGTGGGATCTCCCTGGGGGTGGCCCAGGACACAGATCTTAGAGGAACAATTGCACACATATTCAAAGAAATCAAAGAATATAAAGAACAAGTCAGAGAACTAAGGAGAGAGAATGAAAAACTCAAGAAGGACCTAAAGGGAGAGAATGAGAAATGCCAGAAAGAACTATAGGGAGAGAATGATGAATTCTGGAAGGAAGTGGAAATACTGAAAATATCCCATGCTGAAATAAAAAAGGAAACCAAGGACTACAGAAAGAGATTGAGAAGCTCCAAAAGGAAGTAGAAATACTAAAGAAAACACAGGATGAAATGAAAAAGGAAATCGAATATTCACCCAATCAAGAAGAGAGGAATGGAAAAAGCCTCAGAAGTAGAATGGAGGAAGCAGAACAAAGAATATCTGTCCTGGGAGATAACACAGAACAACTAAAAAGCTCAAGTAAAGATTATGAAAAATTTAAAAATACACAAAAGTGGAACAACCAGGAAGTGTGGGACACTATGAAAAGATCAAACCTCCGCATCATAGGGATAGAGGAAGGAGAATAATCCCACGAGAATGTTATTGATCAGATCTTCAACAGAATAATAGATGAAAATTTCCCCAAACTAAAAAAAGACAAACCCATACAAATACAAGAAGCGGCCGGGTGTGGTGGCGCACACCTTTAATCCTAGCACTCAGGAGGCCAAGGCAGGTGGATCTTTGTGAGTTCAAGGCCAGCCTGGTCTACATAGTGAGTTCCGGGTCAACTGGGGCTACAGGAAGACCCTGTCTTGAAAAGACCAAAAAAAAGCCTTATCAATTACTTTCCAGAAGGGTGCCACAAAATAGAAATTAAACGTCATTGAAAGCTCTTGATATTTTCAGGGGATATTATGTAAACATGTACATATATGTGTGCATGTGCACATGTCTGCTTCAGTGTGTTTGGAGAGAAAGAGTGGGTGGACTGAGAGGAAGGGAAACAGGAAGGAGGGGAGTGCTGAAAGAATGAATGCGTGTGGCTTGTGACTTTCCAAACAGTGGAAACGTGACAACAGATTTTCTTGGTTCCTAATAATCATAACATAAGCTTTCAATTTGATTTGCCAAAAATTACATTCTTAGGTACTGTTATAAAAGTTTAATGAATACACTTGAGAATGAGTGTCCAACTTTAACAAGTTTCTACCTTTTTGCAGTAGAAGTTTAATAGAAGACTATTCATGTTAGTTTTATGATGCAGTATCAAAGTGTTAGGAAAATTTTGCAGTTCTGAAAGTTGTATTTGTATTGTTTTTCATGTTTGTTGTTATGGTTCTTTCATTTTTTTTCCCTCATCTCTGGGATATTGAGCTCAGCGCCTCAGGACTCTTTTGGCAGTTACTCTCCCAATATGCCCATATTTCCAGGCCCATTTGAGAAAAAAAAAATTGCCAGATATAATAAATATTGAACTTACATTTCACAATTAGGAATTGAATGTTATTAAACTGAATGAATACTCTGTAATCTTTATATTTGCTGACACCAGTGTGATGTTTTGGTACAGTCTTTAGATTTTCTTTCAAAGTTTCTATGACAGTCAAGGTGCATCAGTGAATCTTACCTCCATGCCTTTTCTCCATGACTTCATAGTTCACTGTCTTACTACAACTGAGTAAGACACAGTTTCCTGGTGTAGGAAATATGTATGATAATATTACAGATTTTTATTGTTGGGAGTTGGAATTGAAGTAATGTTTTTTATTTTCTAACAATCAAAAGCCAACTGATAAGTGTTAGAAAGTAACAGCTGCAATGTCTCTCTTTTAATTGTGGTTATTCTTCATTCTGTTATATTTAAACAATCTATTGGCTGCTGGTTTTTAACATTGATTTTATGAATATTCATAGGTTTATGTTTTTCTTCACCATCATCTGTGTCCTAAAAAATTGAATACATTCTAAATCTAATTTTATGGCCCTTTCCAATTTCACCACCTATTTACTAACACTGGCTACATACTACGTGGAATATTAGATTTTCCCTTTGCCTCTATCCAGGCATATTGTTTTATGATTACGAACCAGTTCAACTTTACTTCATTCAAAGAATAACACATGATGATTTCTTTATTCCCATGAATGAGGTTTGCAGCCTTCACAGAGGCATTGCTTCTCTACATACAATATTATTGCCTTCCAGTGAGACAAGAAGATTCTGTGTCCCCTGGTTTACAATCATGTCCATCTCTTCTTTCCTGCTTCAAATTTTCCAGCATCCTAACTTCTTATTTTTATATAACTTTTTTATTTTATTTTTTTTATTAATTTTATTTATTTCTGTATGTGTATGAATGTACTGTCTGCATGTGTGTGCACCCGTGTCGTGCAATGCTGCGGAGGTCAGAAGAGGATGTTGGATTCCCCTGGAACTGGAGTTTCAGACGGCTCTCGGCCGCCATGTGGGTGCTGGGGATCGAACCCGGGTCTTCTGCAAGAGCGTCGGCGCTCCTAACCGCTAGGCCATCTCTCCAGCCCCAACTTTGTGATTTTATTAATCGCGATATCAACGCTTACCTTTGAGACTTTGCTGAAGTCACATGAAATTTTATCATTTCCTGATTTCTCATGCTGTTCCTTGAAGCCTCTGCAGACTCTTGAGGCCCTGTTCTACTCAGGACAAGACGTCCAAGCTTCCATCTTGAGGGTAATCGCTATGCATTTTAAATCAAATTAACATTGTTTTAAAAAATTCTCTTGTCACCCTTTATAGAGAAATCACAGTTTGCAGATTAGCATGCCATCCAAGCATCTGTGTCTATGCTCACAGCTTAGCTTGACATAATAAGTGGTACGGCTTAAATGCCTGTACATCCAATAGCTTGTGCTTTGTTAATATGACTAAAAAGGGTATCACTGGGAAAGCTGTCAATCCATGAAGGGAAATAACCTAAACAGAATGGAGTCCAAAATGACAACTCCAAAGAAATTAGACTGTTTTCTTTTCACCCACTTGTGCCCCTTTCCCAAAGCCCAGGGAACAAACTGCGGAAGAGGAGGCGTGGTAGATTGTAAGGGCTGTGGAGAGATAGGGGTGAATCATGAGACTACAGGAATATAGTCTGGACTCCTGATTGATCGACATGTCTGTGCATACAAGCTTCTCCAACTGG
>VZQC01002390.1:1943983-2001001 GCA_009823505.1 Rhizomys pruinosus | reverse complement strand
GGGGGGGGGAGCCAGTGTCACATTTACTCCAGAAAGTCTGAGTTTGTGTGTGGCAAAGCAGCATTTCACATTGAGGGAAAATTGCAAGTTTCAGATTTTGGCATAGTTGAGAAAAGGAGAATTCCACAAACTGGTTTTCAGAGATGAATTCACATCCTTTCACTGTGCTTTGGAATATGACTGTCTCATGCACCCAACCATATGAGCTGCACACCCTCCTGAGAGGGAAACACCTTTTCTCTTCCTTTGACCACATATTATTTCATTGGACAATTCCTTTAATTTGTCTAATCACAGGTTAAATGTCAACTCTTAGAACAAAACTTCACTATTCTTAAACATGTCTTCTGGAGTGGTGATCCCTATATTTCCTATAAAAAGAGTCTTTCACATATTAACTGAATTCTTTATTTTATTTAAACTTTTCTTGAATTCTTGTCCAGCACTTGAGTTTGCTAGTTGGGGTCAACTCTGAGAGTAGGAGGAGTCTGTTCTGTGAATCTCAACCAGCCATGGACCAAATGCTGAACATGTTCATGTGCTTAAACTGAATCTCCAACATAAGAATTGAGTCTTTGTCAGGTCATGAGGACTCTGCTGTAAAGAATGAGATTGATGCCCTTATTACAAAGGCAATCATTGAGTGGAGGGAACAGGTAAATGAAAAGCCAAAATGAGTTAGGAGCCCCCCCCCAAAAAAAAAAACCTGAGGACCAGATCCTCAACTGACCTTGAGAAAACAAAAACCTTAGTTAACCTGGGCTAGCAGTGTGGCCTTAAGCATCCAAAAGGACACTATAACCAGAAGTAAATAATTAGTAGGGCCTGAGAAATTGAACTTCAGGTATAAAACTTGAGATCTTAGTAAAAAGACAAAAAGTAAAAAAAAAAAAAAAAAGAAGGAGCACAGTTGTTTTGCCTGTCTTACTGGCAAGTGCAGCTACCCTGTGGCTGCCACTGCTTTTTCCATCCTTTAAAGACATGAGACACAGCTTTTCAACCTTTCAATATGGACTGAAGACTCATGTCTCTCTAAGAATTCTCCAAACCTTCGGTGCCAGATGGGGATTGCTGAGACATCCAGCTTGTGGACTGAGCTACTACTACTGGGGTTTCAGCCTCTTCAGAGTATAGACTGCCATTGTTGGACTACCCAGACTGTGTCCCGGAGACTAGTACAAGAAGGTCAAGACAGGATGCGGTGCTTACTGGACCTCATTTGGTGACCATGGGAATGGAAAACCCCAGTGTGGAGCACAAGGGCAGGACTGATGGTGGTTTGGGCTTGCCAAGGAGGAGCCTTCAAACATGACATCTTTCAACCTAATAAAGAGAAAAAAATTATAAACTGAAGATACTAAAACCTATGATGTATGTGGCATGCATATGGGCATATTTTAGAGTGAGGCATATTGGAAGGAATAACAACAACAACAACGACAAGAAGACTGGGTCAAAGAACTGACTGAAATGGTGAACTTCTGCCTGAAACAGTAAACGTCTGCATCGAGAATTTTGAGAGAGACTGAGAAAAAGATGAAAAACATGTTTGGCAGAATGCATGAGCTCTGGTGGGGTGGGGGGGGCAGGGAGGGGGGCATGGGTCTAGATTTGATTTGAAAATTTATATGAAATGCACAAAGCTTTAATAAAAAATTGGCTTTGAAAAAAAAAAAGAAAGCAGACTCTGGAAAGCTGTCCTTTGCCTTCCACATGTATATCACGGCACTCCTTCCCCATGAATAAAATAAACAATAAATAATAAATAAATAAATGCCCTGGGTTCAATCCCATGAACCTGGTGTGGTGTGTACCTGTAATCCCTACACCCGGCAGGTGGAGGCAGGAGAATCACAAGTTCAAGGCCATGCCCAGTAGCAACTCTGAAAATGGATCCCTGCCCTTAATCCACTCCAGGGCCCAGGGGCTGTCAGGACGGCAGCTTGCTGTCCATCATCCTCTGCAGCACATGCTTAATTTATTCTGGACAAGTGCTAACATAGGCAACAAGTGGCCCTTATGCGTACCTGGGCCAGTAAAGGGCTGTATTTCATCAGCAAAATGGATCCTACCGGTTCTCCAAGGCAATGCTGCTTTGGAAAGAAATTGTGTGTGTGTGTATATATATATATATATATATAGAGAGAGAGAGAGAGAGAGAGAGAGAGAGAGAGAGAGAGAGAGAGAGATTGAGAGTGGAAATGGTGAAATGGACCTGGTTGCCAAAATACCTTGCTGTGTTAGAGTCATGAAGACAGCCTGGAGCCTTGCTTTCGGCCTCTGGTGCTCACCCCAGACAGTAGCCTTTGTTTCTCCAGAAGTCACCTTCCTGTGGCCTTTGATGTTATCTATCTGTAAAGCAGGCCAGGTTGTCACATTTGTTATCTTATCTATAGGCCAGGTGGCCTTTGTGTTTGCCTGTTACATGTTTACCACTTGGGTGTTACATGCTTTTTGCTTGCATTTGTCTTTGGGGTGTAAAGGATTACAGAGATTCAGCCATGTTGCCGAGTCCATTATAGAATGGTCACCGGGGTTCAGCACACTCCAGTGGGTTAGCCACTAGTGTGAAATAAACTCTCTCTCCTCACCTAACTTTGACTTCGATCTCATGATTTCCCATAACATTTCTGTGTGATGTGTTTTGTATGCATCTTCACATGTGTGTGCATACACATGTGTACACATGCATGTAGAGGTCAGAAGTTGGCATAGGAGGTCATCCTTGATTACTCTGTGAACTGAAAGCTTACCAATTTGTCTGGTCCAACTAGTCAGCTTGGCTGGGGGGCTCCCTTGTCTCTATTTCCTGAACACTAGAGTTATAGGTGGGATGTCACACGTGCCATGCTTTTATGTCGGTATTGGGAATTGGAACTCCAGTCTTCACAATTGTGTGGCAGTTGCATTATTCAGTCAGCCATCTCTCCAGACCCCTACACTTTTAAATTTATTGAGGCAGGTCTTCCTATGTAGCCTGGCTGATCAGTGAATTGGAATTATTGGAATTTTGAACCATTAGGGTGGCATTTTATCAACTATCTCTCTTATGCAGAGGGAATCCTACCAATCAGTAACATAAACTCTCCCTTACCACTTTCAAGCTAGTTTCCTTGCTTTAAGCCTGCAAGGAAGTTTCCGTAGGCCAAGTTTCAGGCAGAAGAAAAATCTCCAGGAATCTTTACTAAAGACACAGAAATGCTCTCTGTTCACTCACCTGTTGCTATATGGAAACAGAAGATGTTTACTGGTTGGGAGACCTGGACTTCTCCAAAGGGAAACCTGGTTTCTGTCATCACCATTTGCTCCCCTCTCATACATAGCAGCCACCAAAGTAATTATCAGACCCGACTCTGTAAAATGTCTTAGGTTTCGATTACTGCATTTAGGAAAATCCACAATATGTTATTCTTCTTTACTGGAGGCTCTTGAAATATTTCAAAGAAACCTGCTCAGACCTGTGGCAGCAGGCAGATCTGATTTCTTCTTTGTAAAGATAAGGCAGGAATGTGGATGCCCGGACTTCATCACACATCCCAGTGCCCAGGACCCAGGTTCTCCTCGCCGCCTCCAGTCACCTGGAACCCTGGGATTATTACCCAAGGTTGGACAGGAGACAGCCTGCATCACCCTGGGTCACCACAGTACTGACAGCTGGCCTGTACCAGTGACCACTGCCCTGCACATGACTCGGTCAGGGACTGGTGATGCTCACTGAGTGTGTGCTTGCTGTCTGAGTCCTAGCCTGGGGACTTTTCTTTCCTCCTGCAGCTCTAAGGCTGATTTTCCAGCTTGGCTTTGGATTTGAGAGCTAAAACCTTATAGTTTCTTGGCAGTAAAATGGCCTTGCATGTTTAAAAGCCATGGTAATGTGTCACGTGGAGGATCAGGCAAAGGCCCTGTCCTGGTGGCAGATCCAGGGCAACTGTTACCCCAGATGAAAAACAGGCACACCAGGCTTAGTCATTCCAGGAACATATTTACTTCAGGAATTGCCAGGGCATGGCAGCTGTGGGCACTGGTGGGGCAGCCAGCCAGCAAGATGGTGACTGAGGTACACTCCTTTATAGCCCTTGGGTGGGACCTCAGGTAAAGGGGAAGAGGTCGTATGGTTTACAGTCCCTGGAGGAAGTGGACATCTGTGTGTCCCTTGGGATTCTGGGAAACCCAGACCTAACAAACGCCATGCAGGACTCACTCTGCAACCTGCTACTTGGATGACAGGAACAGCAACCGCTGGACCCAGCAGCCTGGCCTATGCAAGGACGTAGGATATGATATGGTCCAGGCTCCTGTCCCCAAGCAGGGCTTTGCTCAAGCTCTGGGCAGCCAGGAGCTGGTTAGAGGTGGAAGTTTACAGGAGAGATGCACATTAGGGAGAAGTCTTGGCATCTATGCTGGGGAAGAGAGGGAAGGGAAGGGTCTTGCGTGACACTATTCTTAAGGGAGTTACTTACAGTAGCAGGGAGACTCAGCTGCTTCTCCAAAGCTGCTTCTCCAAAGCCCATCAGCATAGGCGAGAGCTCAGGAACGCCGGATCTCTGAGCTCTGTGCTTGACTTGCAGGCAGCTCCACAGGTCAGTCTGGTCTCCTGGGCAGTCCCTACTGCTTAGATAACCTTGGGAGAGAGGAGCCTTGTGCATTTGCTAAGTTTCAGGGAATACCTGAGACTTCTGAGTTATGCCCAAGTCTTAAGGAGCCTCCATTTTGAACCTCCTGAGTCTTAACAAGCTTCCCCTCTAAGATGGAGTATGTAATGGGAGGAAATCACTACCCAACAAAGGGAAGGAAAGAGAGGGCAGGAAGAAGGGGAAATGAGAAGCAGGGAGGAGGAAAGGGAAGGAGAGCAGAGAGGAAAGAGGTGAACAGGAAGGCTAGAGAAGACAGAAAGGGGGTGTCAGGCACAGAACAAACTCAGCAAGCACTCAGAAGTCTGCCGTGTGTACTGAAGTCCCCTCTAGAGCTGCAGAGGCTGAGGGAGGTGGTTAATGATGTGCACCAGCACACCTGGTTAGTGGGGTGCTGGGAATCAAACCCAGGGCTTTGGACATGTGAGACAAGCATTCTACCAAGTGAGCTGTCCCAGCCCTGATCTTTTTTCTGTCTTGGCATTTTTGCTGTTTGCAATGTCCTGGGTCTGAGGTTGTTGTATGCAGTCCATTGGAAATTGGTTTCTTTTTTTTTTTTCTTTCTGTTTTTCTTTTTCTTTTTCCTTGCTTGCTTTTTATTTATTTCTATATATGTTTTGTATAAGATTATCAAATCTAGGCCCGTGTCCCCCACCTTATCCCCCCACCCCATCAGAGCTCGTGTATTCTGCCAAACATGCTTTTCATCTCTTTCTCAGTCTTTCTCAAAATTCTCCATGTGGAAGTTGACTGTTTTGAGCAGAAGTTCCCTGTTTCAGTCAGTTCTTTGATGCAGTCCTTTCTGTTGTTGTTGTTGTTGTTGTTGTTTCCAATATGTATCACTCCCAACTGCTTGGACAAAAGCTCAAGGGGCCGTGCACAAGAAATACTTACAACTAGGTAATTGGCACTAGCATCCACAGATGAGGGATACCATCTGTCATTTGTTTTTCTGGGACTGTGTTACTTCACTCAGCATGATGTCTTCTAGCTCCAGCCATTTTCCTGCAAAGCTCATGATGTCATCTTTCTTTACTGCTGCATAGAACTCCATTGTGTAGATGTACCACATTTTCTCTATCCACTCATCAGTTGAGGGGCATTTGGGTTGGTTCCATCTCCTTGCTATTGTGAAGAGAGCTGAAATAAACATGGCCGTGCATGTATCTCTGCAGTGGGGTGAGTCTTGGGGGTACATGCCTAGGAGTGGTATGGCTGGGTCGGGTGGCAAGTTCATTCCAAGTCTACCCAGGGTTCTCCACACTGCTTTCCATAGCAGCTGTACAAGTTTACATTCCCACCAGCAGTGGATGAGTGTTTCCCTTTCCCCACAACCTCTCCAGCACTTGGTATCATTTGTTTTCTTGATCCTAGCCAGTCTTATTGGAGTAAGATGATATCTTAAAGTGGTTTTGATTTGCATTTCTGTGTTAGTAAGGGTTCTCTAAAGAAACAGAAGTAAAAGGACGAATATATATTGCTGTATACAATTTATTGATTTGCTCATGTGACAGAGTTCAAGGAGTCCAACAGTAGCTGCACCACACTGGAAAGGCCGAGAGAATCCAGGGAACTGCTCAGTCCACAAGGCTGGATGTCTCGGTAGTCCCAATCTAGTGCTGAAGGCCCGAATGGATTCCAGGAGATCTGCCAGTCTCAGTACACGCTGGGATCCAAAAGGTTGATCACAGCAGCAAGACAAACTCACCAGATGAGAGAGGCAAGCTGCAGGAGAAAAAGGGACCAGCTCCTTCTGCCATGGCCTTTTATACTGCCTGCCAGCAGAAGGTTACACCCACATTTGGGGTGGGCCATCCGGGTTGAGGCGGTCCAATCAGAAGACCCTTTTTCTCTTATTTGTTCCTTAGTCCAGTCAAGCTGACACCCAGGATTAACATCACAAGTCCACCCATGTCAAACTGACACCCAATAAATACCCTCTACTTAAATTTCAATTGCAAAAATGGCAGGGTCATAATTCCACCCTAACATGTTATAAGTACTCACTGTGCAATAGCAAAGCATTATATTTAGAGAGGTGGGTAATGGTCCTTGAGAAGAACTTAGTCCCTTCAGTATCTAATACCTAAATATGACAAATTATAACTTATCTCAGTTGCACATCAAAAGGGAACAACACAAGTATCCCTTAATATAATTATTATATATTTTTAAAATATAATATATATATTATATTTTAATTATATTATAATATATATATAATATATATAATATAATAGTATATAGATATTCATAAATTATAATTTTAATTTATATATATCTCTATACATTATACTCTATCGAATTTATCTATATATAAAATATCTATCCCTCTTAACTATCTATTTTCTCTAGTTCTCTCCTACATCTCTTGTTCCCCGCAGGCAATCAAAGCAGAGAAAACCAGACATCTCTGCCCACCTTTCATCTGTCTCCTGTCTCTTATACTGTGGGCTGCCCAACTGCTTAATTCTGTATCAGCCTGTCAGTCACTTGGTAGAGGCTGTACAGGTCCCAGCGATTCCCACCCAATCTCATCCTCCCCTCAGGGCCAATACATGACTGAAGGATTTACCCTGAGCTTTGCCATATCCTGTTCCGGACCTCTAAAGCCTGAAGGTCCTGTCGTCATCCTAAGCCTGCTATCACCTTGTATTCTAGGAACAGCAGAGCCTCCAAGACTCTTCACCCCAAGATGAGGTTAGGCCCCTTCTAATCAGGGAGAGACAGTCCGACCTTCTGTGTCAGGTGACAAGGACTTCTCAGAGCATCATGCGGAGCCAGAATTGAGGCAGTGAAGGAGTCAGGCCCACAGTGACCAGGACTGCTGACCTGTGCACACCTCTCACCCCAGCCCCAGCTCGGCCTCTATTTAAACCTTACGTTCATGTCAGAGCCCCTTGTGGGGGTCATTGGGCCCATTTCTTTGTTCTTCTTCCTAATGTGGCCACAATGATTGAATCTCCTTCCTGTCTCTCTGGCCATCGCTGCTTATTTAACTGGTGAAGAGTGAGCTGATGACACATCACTCTCCGAAGGATTGGATCTGTCTCAACAAGGGGTCAGGGAAAAGCAGGGAGAGGCTGGTGAGAGGGCCCAGTGGATAAGAGTGCTTGCTGTGCAAACGCAAGGACCTGAGTTAGAATTCCTTGTACCCATGTAAAGCTGGGCATAGTTGTGTGTGCCTGTGACACCGGCATTGGGGGTGGGGGCAGAGCTGGGCAAATTCCAGGATCTCACTGGCCAGTGAACTTAGCCAAAACATCAAGCAGCAGGTTCAGTGAGAGACCTTGTCTCAAAGGAATAAAGCAGGGGGCAATAAAAGATGCCCAGCATCCTCCCCTAATACGCATGTGCAAACACCCAATTTTAGAAAGCAGCCATTCTCCATCAGAGGTTCATTTGAATCAAATCCTACTCCTACAAGATCCTTCCAGCAGCCAGACCCCACCCCAGGGCCAGGCACAGGGCTGATGCTCCATCAGTGCCGGCTCCATGACTACCGGCGCCACGAAGTCAGTCCTTGAATGCGGCTTCCACCACCAGCCACCGAATGCACCTTCATCAGATCCAGCAGTCAGGATCAACTTCAGAGTCAGGTGTCCTGAGCCTGTAGCCACGCCCTGGGGATCGAGAGGTGCTCTCAAGGTGGTGAGAAAGCCCAGGTAGGCGTGGCTTTCAGGTTCAGGAAGAGGCAAACGGATCATCCTGAGCAAAAACTAAACAAGCCATTTCCTTCAATGGTCTCAAGTATTTGTTGTTGTTGTTTTGGCAAATAACCACTGGATAGGGAGACTTGAGGAGTGTGAGGGGTCAGCGGAACTGGCACAGGAGAGTGCCAGGAAAAGTGACATAGGCAGTCAAAGAGTACCAGGACAAAAACACACACAGAGGAATTTATTAACTACACCAGCAGGAGGCAGCAGGCAGGTTCTCTCATTCAGTCCCCACTGAAATGTCGTGTGTCTCTGCTTGGTGTCCACGCCAGCTACCCCATGGCTGTGGAGGAGGTCCTGGGAGCAGGGACTCTGTCTCCTCCCCACGTCTCCCAGGCCATGGAACATCTGTTGGGGCTGTGTACTGGGATATGTGGCTGCCTCAGGACTCGGGCCGGCAGGAGCCTGCAGGGCCTGACAGCATGGGGCCAGAGGTCCAGCCAATGAAAGAAGCAGGCTGAGCTCTCTGGACACAGGCCTGACACCTCCCCACATAGGAGATGGCTGTCTCCTGTGTCACTCAGTCTCCTGCTTCTTTTTTTTTATTTTATTTATTTAATTTATTTATTATTTTTTATGTGTATGAGTGTACTGTCTGCATGTAGGCTGGTGCACCCGTGTTATGCGATGCTGCAGAGGTCAGAAGAGGGCGTCAGATTCCCCAGGAACTGGAGTTAAAGACGGTTCTCAGCCACCATGTGGGTGCTGGGGATCAAACCAGGTCCTCTGTAAGAGCTGTGGGCACTCTTAACCGCTAGGCCATCTCTCCAGCCCCAAGATACTTTTTTTTTTTTTTGTCTTTTCGAGACAAGGTCTCCCTGTAGCCCCAGCTGTCCTGGAACTCACTCTGTAGACCAGGCTGGCCTTGAACTCACAAAGATCTGCCTGCCTCTGCCTCCCAAGTACTCAGATTAAAGGCACGCCACCACGCCTGGCTAGACAAGATACTTTTTTTTTTAAACGGTTATTTTATTTATTTATTTTTATTATTTATTTTTGTATGTGTATGAATGTATTGTCTGCATGCAGGTCTGTGCACCCGTGTCGTGCAATGCCACGGAGGTCAGAAGAGGGTCTCGGATTCCCCTGGAACTGGAGTTCTCCTAGAATTGGAGTTACAGATGGTTCTTAGCCGCCATGTGGGTGCTGGGGATCGAACCCGGGTCCTCTGCAAGAGCGTCGGCACTCTTAACCGCTAGGCTATCTCTCCAGCCCGACAAGATACTTTTAAAGGGGTATTTTGGATATGTATTTAATGAAACAGGAAGACAATGAATGGAAAAGTTCAGAAATAAAAGACCTTGTAATGTCAGAAGAATTCCTTCTATTGCCATATTTTGATTCTGTCTGGAAGAAGAGGGAAAGAAGACAGGAAGTCCACACTTAACTGTGTACCTGCTGGGTACTGTGCTGGGAATTGAACCTGGTCCTCTGCAAGAGCAGTGGGCGCTCTTAACTACTGGGACATCTCTCCAGCCCCAGTCTCCTGCTGCTTTAGCCACTACCCTGCCTCCGAGCTGCGGCTGCCCACATCTAGCCTCCCCACACCCAGCCCACATTGTCTCCTCCTTGACAATTTTCTCACTCCTCTGTTGCCTTCTTTCTCCATGCTTTCTTTCATTTAGAACCACACTGGCCCTTAGGATAGAGGTCAAGCCACAAATCTGGGTGATTCTGTGTGTTCCCATGGGCATGCCTAAAAAACAGTTGCAGGATACCTGTGATGTGAGCGCTAGGAAGGCAGAGATGGGAGGCTCTCTAGCTGGCTAGCTAAATCCATGAGCTTCAGTCCAGTGAAAGACCCTCCTCTAAAGGAGGAAAACACCCAACGCAGATGCTGGGGAGATGGCTCAGGGGGTCAAGTGCTTGCACAAGCACGAGGACCTGAGTTTGGGTCCCCAGCACCCACATCAAAGCCAGGGGTGTCAGTAGACAGATCTGTGACCCCAGCACTGGTGGGGTGGGGGCAGGGCGATTCCAGGGGTTCACATTGTCAACTTGTGATCTCCACATGCACAAGCAACCTTCCCCACGTGTACATAAACTTGTACACAAGCACACACGCACACACACACGAACATGTATATACGCATACAAAGTTATAGCAAGTGTGAGGCCCTGGGTTCAATCCTCAGCACCACAAGAAACTAACCTCATTTAATTATTATTATTATTATTATTATTATATCATCATCATCGTCGTCATCATCAAAATAGGGTCTCAATATGGAGCCTAGGCTGACTTCAAGCTGTCTGAATGCTCAAGTGTCCCTTTCTCAGCCTCCTAAACTCTAATGGTAGACGCCCAGCTCCAGGAAAAAAAAAAACTTTTTAACTAAATCTAAAAGTTGTGTGATTTTTTTTTCTTTTGTGACAAGGTTTCACCAGGTAGTCTTGGCTGTCCTGGAACTCACTATGTAGAATAGGATGACCTTGAACTTAGAGATCTGCCTGCCTCTGTCTCCTGAGTGCTGGAATTAAAGGCATGCATCACCACGCTTGGCTCCCCCCCCCACCCTTTTTTTTTAAGGTGTGTGATTTTTTCACATGTAACTAATGTCAAATAGGAGGTATCTACTAGTCTTTTTTCCTTACTCTTTTCTTTCTTTCTAGGTAAATTGCAGAGCCCGTTTCAACTGGATTTCTCCTTTTTCCCACACTCAAGCCACATGTGGGACCCTGTGAGATAAATTGTTTCTTCTTTGAAATGGGCTTATCGGGGCTGGAGAGATGGCTCAGTGGTTGAGAGCTCGGACTGTTCTTGCAGGGGACCTGGGTTCGATTCCCAGCACCCACATGGCAGCTAAGAACCGTCTTTAACTCCAGTTCCAGGGGAATCTGACACCCTCTTCTGACCTCTGTGGCATTGCACCACAGGGTGCACCAACCTACATGCAGACGGTACACTCATACACATAAGAATAATTAAAAAAAAATGTGCTTATCACCAGAGAAGCTGAATACTTAATGGGAGGGTCTGATATCTAATCCCAGCTGCGCAGCAAGGTCGTCATTGCTCCTGTTGGCATTCCCGCAGAAAGTGCACGGGACTTTGGAATTCTGGGACTTTGGGGAGGCGGGGACATATATAAGGCCCACCACATGAGGCTGGGCACTCTCTTACCATTTGGACCAGTAAGGGCAGAGGGCACGGGGTCTTGTGCCAGAACTCAGGGTGGCCATGTTGAAAGGGAGAGAGAATGCGCTGCGCCTGAGGCTCACCTGTGGGTACTTCCCACCAGGACCGGCTATGCGGCCCGGCCTTCCTGCCATCACTTTGTTAGCAAATCCAATCCAATAAATTCTCTAACCTGAGATTGGAGAGTTCTCTCCTTGCTTTGTCCAGCAACCAGGGATCAGGAACCCGGCCGAGGTGGGAGGGGCTGTGAGGGTCCCTGAGAGGAAAATTCCTCTGCTACAGGTCTGAAGAGATGGTCGGTGTTAAGAGCACTGGATGTTCTTGCAGAAGACTGGGGTTCAATTCCCCACCCTCACGGTGGCTGATGGCTGTCTGTCACTCCAGTTCCAGGGGAATCTGACTCCCTCTCTGACCTCTGAGGGCCTTGCACAGCGCAGGTACACTTGCATATATGCAAGCAATACACAAAATAAAAATCATAATTTAAAATTTTTAATTAAAAATGTATTTATTCATTTATTTTTATGTGTATGAATGTACAGTCTGCATGTATGTTGGTGCACCCATGTCGTGCAATTGAAAGACCCCCAATTCCTGGGAGAACTCCCACTCAAGTCTCGGGATTGTATGACACCCAACAAAATCAGCCAGAGACCTTTCTTGCTGCAAATACACGAGGTTTATTCGGGAGGGAACCAGTGCACTGGGGCCGAGCTCGTAACCCACGCAGGGGCAGAGGAGGTCGACCCCCAGGGACTGGGATGGGGAACTTTTTTTTTTTTTTATATAATTTTATTTATTTTTGTATGTGTATGAGTGTAGTGTCTGCATGTAGGTCTGTGCACCCGTGTCGTGCAGTGCCGCGGAGGTCAGAAGAGGGTCTCGGATTCCCCTGGAACTGGAGTTCTCCTGGTATTGGAGTTACAGACGGTTCTTAGCCGCCATGTGGGTGCTGGGGATCGAACCCGGGTCCTCTGCAAGAGCAGTCGGAGCTCTTAACCGCTAGGCTATCTCTCCAGCCCGGGATGGGGAACTTTTAAAAGCAGAGATCACAAGGTATGGGGAAATGGGGGAAGGGTAGTGTAATAGTAAAAGAATCTTATCTCGGCTCGCAGGCTGGCGACACACAGGCGGGAGTAACCTAGTAAAATATTCCTCAGGAATCAGTTAAGCAAATATTTCCGAGAATGCAGCGGTTTTTTGTGGTTAGCTAGTTCCTGAATTAGTGAACAGGCAATAGGGGGGGAGGTCGCAGGGAGAGCTCGTAGCGTACATGACTTGGAGGCTTCCTACGATGGCGGTACCATGGATCCTAAAGACAGGCTTTAAGTGCACATAAAATCTTGGAGCAGGGGTCCTTCACAATGTCACAGAGGTCAGAAGAGGGTGTCAGATTAATGCCACCACTGCGGAGGTCAGAAGAGGGTGTTGTATTCCCTTGAACTGCAGTTAAAGATGGTTTTCAGCCACCATGTGGGTGCTGGGGATTGAACCTGGGTCCTCTGCAAGAGCAGTTGGCACTCTTAACCGCTAGGCCATCTCTCCAGCCCCTTAAATTTTTTTAAAGAGCCACATGTGGCCAGTGTGGCCTCCCTCCTTGGTCCCTGAGCCTGGAGTGAAAAAATATTCACACGAGACAGCAGATGCTCAGAGCATACCTCCTAACGGGAAACTGGCAACATGCCAGTTCAATACTGTGTGTCCTGGGAGAATGGTCCCACTGTCTCCATGTGAGCACATGCACATGTGTATGTTCTCATATGAGTGCATGTTTGAGGCAGCATGGAGGGATGGTACTGGGCTGACTGAGTATTAACCCATCTCAGCCCCCTTTTTTTTGAGCTCTGACTTTTCTTTCTATAACAACACGAGACACAGTAGATTGAGTGAATTCTGTGCAGATGAAAGCCAAGGACACTCACCAAGGACACTGACCGTCACAACGTGCTTCCCTTTCTCTGTCTCTGCCCTTCATCTCCTTCCCCATTCAATGCTGTTGTGAATTCCAGAAGACAATTCAGAGTCATAGAGCAGAAGACCTGGACGGCTGCATCCTTCCCCTCCATCCTTGTGGGCATCTTGTGGGCAAAAGGTCAGCAAAAGCACTGAGTGCATGGATGAGTGAGCAGAGGCCCAGGAAAGTGGAGTCCAGGCAGTGCTCAGTGCTTCCAGAAGCCATGAGTAGTCTCTGCAGAACACCACCAGGTGAGAGGGAAGGACCAGGCTGTGCTCCCCAGGCCTGGGAGTTCTACCCAGACTGTGTCCCCAGACCCAGGAATCAGGTGAGAACCATGAGTGGTGGACTCTCCACGCCCCTCACTGAAGGGGCAGTTTCTTTAGTAGTATGGATCTTGCCTCTCCAGTCTCTCAACCTTTCCCCAGCAGAGTGAGGCCTCGGGGTGCAGGTTGTCTTTGAAAGTGGGTAAAAGCATCACCTAGAGTTGTTTCTTTTTTTTTTTTTTTTTTTTTTTTTTTTTTTTTTTTTTTTTGAGTTGTTTCTAAAATAATCCTGGACAGCATTCAGGAGAGAATTTGTTTTTGCAAGTGAGCTTCTGCCAGACATAGATGGCATCTTCTGGGAAAATGCTAGGCCCTGACTAATGAGGGAAAGGGCCACACCTGAGGTCACTGCTGTAGCTCAAGGCCCTTGCTAATGCTGAGCAGGGCTGGGCACTTCAAGAGAAGCCAAAGGGCCAGTAAGAGCTGGGCTGTGCGCACCTGTCAGATCTACACAGAGCCTGGTCTTCGCTCACTGTGGGCTACAAGGCCACCCGTCCTACCCCATCCACACGGGGCAGCTCTTCTGCAGTGGCCATATGGAAACTGGATCACAGGACAGAGTCCAGTTGCCTGCGTACTGAAGGCTGTACGCTCTTGGGCAGCTGATGCAGGGCGAGGGGGGTGAGATGATGAGCTCTGCTCCCCCTTTCCATAGAACAGGTCCTGCTAAGCACCATAGGCTCTTTGGCAGAAGCTTTCCCCCAGGCTGAGGAAAGAGCCAGCCACCCAGTAAAAGGGGACACTTTGGTGGCTCTAAGCTCCGAGGCCTCCGTCCACACTCGAGGTGGTTGTGGCATTGAGCTTACTCTTCTCTCAACTGGAAAATATCAGTGAAGCATGGGGAAAAGGTTTCTTCCCGGGGCTCCCTTCTCTCCTGCCTGGCCCACTCGTGGGTGCTCGGGTAAAGGCTGAGTGCAGTGTGACCTGTGTAGAGATCCGTAGCAGTGTCTGTCATCCCGGAGGCTGGCCACACGAGGGGACCACTGTGCACACATCTTTAACTAACAGCCCCCAGCAGCTGAAGCCCCAAACACACGGATGTCCAGTCTGTGGAGTGGCTGGAGCTACACAGTCTACATAAATGGCTTACTGTCATCCGCGTTCTCGTGTGGCCCCAATTCCAGCTCCCTCCTGCCCCGTGCCCTCCCTCCCAGCTGGTGGGTGACTTCTCTAGATGTGCAGACACACCTCCTTCCCACCCACCCTCTGCCCTGTCAATCTGTTTTCATCGTTTCAAAAAGCCCAGAGGAAATCATCCATTTACCTCAGTGAGCTTCCCAGACTAAATAAAACATTAAGTTTATTTGCTTTGGGCTGGAATCTTATCACCTCAATGTGGCAACCTTGGTTTATCTGTACTGATCAGAAGCGCTAATTGGCAGTTAGATGTCTTTGAAGAATAAAACTCAAAGAAACAAATTAACATTCAATAAGCAGAGTTTGTTGGGTAGATAAAAGCTTTCAAAACACTGAATCCCAGAGGATAAAACTCAAAAGAACCTTTTGTGGTGAACCGGGTGGGAACCTCTGATCTACATGAATGTCATATTTTCATTAAAGCCAAGCACACACATTTTCCACAGTCCTCTGATGCCGGGGTTCTCATTAGTGGATCTGACTTCCCAGCATTTGTACAGATCATGCATTGTTCATGCTGGCTTTCCTCAGAGAACCATTCTTTAAGCCCTGTGGATAGGTGTTCATCCAGAGGTCAGAGGAAGGGGCCACCATCAAGACAGCTTGGGAAAAACTCAGTAAAATACAGCCATTGGTGTGGGACTTTCAGGGCTCTGTAAAAAAAAAAAGGGGAGGTGTCCACTGTTTTGCCTACATTTATGTAAGTGCACCAAATATGTACAATGCCCCCAGAGACCCAGACGAGGCTGTTAGATCCTGTGGAACTGGAGCTAACTGGCTGTTAGCACCCATGTGGATGTGGAAACTGGACCTGGGTCCTCTGGCTCTCAACTGCTGAGTCATCTCTTCAGCCCTGATTTTCAGGGCTCTCAACATACACATAAATTAAGGACCCCCACAAGAGGGGCCCACAACTGCCTCTTACTCCAGCTCCGGAAGCTCTGATGCCTTCTTCTGGCCTCTATGGGCAACTATACTCAAGTGCACATCGCCATACACTCACACACATAAAAATAAAATAAATTTTGGGGGCTGGAGAGATGGCTTAGCGGTTAAGAGCACCGACTGCTCTTGCAGAGGACCTGGGTTAGATTCCCAGCACCCACATGGCAGCTAAGAACTGTCTTTTACTCCAGTTCCAGGGAAATCCGATGCCCTCTTCTGACCTCCGCAGCATTGCATGACTTGGGTGCATCAACTGACATGCAGACAGTACATTCATACACATAAAAAATAATAAAATAAAAGATGGGTAATGTTTCCTGGTGACAAATAAGGAAACTGAGGCTCAGGAAATTAGAGAAAAGACTTGTCTGTGTCTGGTGGCTGGCTGGCTGGCTGGCGGACAGAACTACTTACTTTTCCATTTTCAAGAGCAGTGGGGTATCTAGTCAGAACATCTTTTGTTCAGTTTTGAGAGGGTCTCATACAGTCCAGCCTAGCTCTGAATGACATATGTAGCCAAGGATGGACCCTCCTTTCTCCACCCCCCGAGTGCTGTGATAACAGACGGATACCACCACTGTTGGTTTATGTGATCCTCGGGATCGAATACAGAGCCTTGTTCGAGCTTGGCAAGAGTTCTACCCACTGAGTACTCCATTCCCCGTCTCCAGAAACATCTCAGGACAAGCTATAATCCCAGCTACTCGGGAGCATGAAGTGGGAAGATGCAGAGTTCAAGGCCAGCCTGGAAAATTTAGTAAGACCCTGTCTCAAAATTTAAAAAGGAGACAGGGGTCTGGGAGTGTGGCTCAGCATGTGTGAGGCCGTAATTTGGTCCCCACTACCTTCCCTAGGTTCTGAAGGCTTTGCATACCAAGATGGAGCTTATAAAAACACATTCTTGCATCCCAGGAAATGGACACTGAAAATCATCCTTCAGTGGGGTGAGCTGACTTCATGCGTGAGCGATCTTGTGCCAGGCTGTTCCTGGAATTTGCCCGGAGGTCCTCTGGAACCACAGGAGATGAGTGTTCAGTAAATTGACCCTGGCACTAACGTAAGTTCAGCACTGGTGCTTCTTCCCAATGACCTCATTTGTTGAGTCAGACTTAATTCTATTGCAACCCTTCAGAGAGCAAGGATTCAAGATGGCAAGTCTTGGAGGCATTTGTAGGCTGGGTGCTACATTCAATTGCCTTAAGTGATGAGAAAAAAAAAATTCTGTCAATCAACAGGGGGAATTCTACCAGTTACTTTGGAATGCAAATGTTAATTTACTGTTAATTTTCAGTGAAGGCTGTCATCAGATGTTGGTGGGGTTCCGTGAAACTGAAGTTAATCTAAAATCTCTGATAGGAGCTTGCAGGCAATTTAGAACCATCGAATTTAAAGGATGTGTGATTTTCATTTGTTATTGATACTACTTCCATTCTGTGGGAGTAGACATGGGCTGAGTGTTACGGTCGTTATTATGTTTCATTGGTGACAGAGGCAGCAGACAGGACAGAAAAACAGAGGGCATATCAAGTCACTGGTGATGATAAGGGAAAAGAAAAAAAAATCAAGATATTAAAATAAATAAGCACTTTGGAGCCCACATCAGACAAACAAGTCTTTTTAATTAAGAAAGAAATTTAAAGCATGAAATAAAAGCAAAGGGGCTCAAAGGTGATTCCTGCCATGTGAGGTGTTTGGGGGAGGAATTAGGGCAACCAGGGATTATTTTCTTAGGCTTTTGATAGAAATCTCAGACTTTCATCCCTTCAGCAGTTAGAAATGAAGAGGCAGTGGCTCAACTTCCCTAAGGGGAAAAAGAGGCAAAAATAACACGGGGGCCACTGAGATCCTGGGGGGCTGCTACTGAAGGAGCAGGCAGCTCAGCCCGTCCGCTTGCTTTCTCCATTCTGCTCTGCCACGGGTGTGGGACAACTTCCCTCCTTCCTTGCCCATTTCCCCATGGTCTTCTCCATTAACCCCCCCCCCCCCCGCCCCCACGAGTCTGAGGTTTGCTCCCTCAGTCTCTCATTTTAGCACACACTTCCTGCAGCCATACTGTCTGATGGCCACACCTGCCTCAGCGAACTCTTTGGAGCCCAGTCTATTTCCTTTTCACAGCACATAGGGCTGCTGATCTGTAATTTTGAACTGGACAATGGGTTTTGTTCCTGGCAAGGTTAGCCAGTCATCACCCACGTAACCATCCCAAGGAGGATGAGAGAGGTGCAGGTGAGAAAGGACTTGGCAAGTAAGAAGGAAAATGGCTGAGAACCAAGACGGCGCTGGTGGTGGCTCTCAACAATACGTGACTCCAGCAAGAAGGTGTCTCATCACCGGCTCTGGCCAAGGAGGAAGATGTGAAAACTGCAGACACTAAAAAAGCCAATTAGAGCCAGGCGTGGTGGTGCACGCCTTTAATCCCAGCACTTGGGAGGCAGAGGCAGGTGGATCTCTGTGAGTTCAAGGCCAGCCTGATCTACATAGTGAGTTCCAGGACAGCTAGGGCTACAGGGAGACCCTATCTCAAAAAAGAGCCCCCTCCCCCCAAAAAGCCAATTGGAACTGTGACCATGAAAAACAGAAAACAAAGACTATGTGATCCGTCTGTCTCCTTGAGCAAAAGAGAAAAGTGGTTTTCTTCAAGATTGACATCTGCTACTGAAAAATTTAGGTCAGCAAAGTAACTGCAGCCTCCGTTTGCAGCACAGAAGCCCAAATGCTCTTCCTTTGTTTCCCTTTCTTTCTTTCTTTCTTTCTTTTTTTTTTTGGTCTTTTTGAGACAGGGTCTCCCTGTAGCCCCAGCTGTCCTGGAACTCACTCTGTAGACGGACTGGCCTTGAACTCACAAGTGCTAGAATTAAGGCGTGCCACCATGCCCAACTCCAAAAGCTCTTCTTAAACACAAGTCCAATCATGTGGATAGAGCAACAGAGATAGGAAAATATAGTAGGAACCAGCATAATGGAAATTATGAGCTGCCTCCCAGGAGCCTAGAACTGGGATCACCTTCTGTGAGCCTGGAGCTATGCCCTCTCCCTTGAACCTGAAGCTGTGGTCCCCTCCTGTGAACCTGGGGCTGTGGTCCCCTCCTGTGAACCTGGATCTGTGGTCCCCTCCTGTGAGCTGGATCTGTGGTTCCCTCCTGTGAACCTGGAGCTGTGGTCCCCTCCTGTGAACCTGGATCTGTGGTCCCCTCCTGTGAGCTGGATCTGTGGTCCCCTCCTGTGAGCTGGATCTGTGGTCCCCTCCCTCCTGTGAACCTGGATCTGTGTCCCCTCTGTCCCCTCCTGAGAGCTGGATCTGTGGTCCCCTCCTGTGAACCTGGAGCTGTGGTCCCCTCCTGTGAACCTGGATCTGTGGCCCCCTCCTGTGAGCTGGATCTGTGGTCTCCTCCTGTGAACCTGGATCTGTGATCTCCTCCTGTTAACCTGGGGCTGTGGTCCCCTCCTGAGAGCTGGATCTGTGGTCCCCTCCTGTGAACCTGGAGCTGTGGTCCTCTCCTGTAAGCTGGAGCTGTGGTCCCTGGTGTGATCCTGGGGTACCCTCTTGTGAGCTGGAGCTGTGGTTTCCTCCTGAAGGCCTGGAGCTTTTGTCCCCACCAGGAGCAATAACCCCACACTCCCCTGGGCTGACGGAGCAGATGGGATGGGGAATGGAGGACTTTCCGTTGTCGGGCAGCAGTTTCAGGCTTTTCTAGGGGGCTGCACTCCTCACAACGCCCTCCCTCAGGTCCTAGGTTGTGCTTGGCAGTGGCTTTGCCTCTGTTTTGGGTTTATCCAGGGAAGAGTGGAGGTCTCTGTCATTTCTAAATTCTAGTCTTGGGAGAATGAATTCTCTGGAATGGACCTCCCACCTCCCTCAAGGCCCAGCCCTGGCCCTCGCTCCGCACAAGGTCCTGGACGTCCAGGCCTGGGCTTTGGGCCGCTCCCATTCTCAGCACCAACAGGTTTTCCATCATTTTTTCTATTACTCTTTTACAGCCCCATCTGTGCCCTACAGAAAATGTAAATCATCTAATTGAATCTCTAGAGATAAAAAAACCAAGTCTGGTAAGTTAAAAGATAAAAGGAGCCAAGCATGGTGGTGCACACCTTTAATCCCAGCACTTGGGAGGCAGAGGCAAGACTTATGTGAATTTAAGCCTGAATGTAGCCTGGTCTACATAGCAAGTTCCAGGACAGCTGGGGCTACAAGGAAGACCCTGGCACATGCCTTTAATCCTGGCACTTGGGAGGCAGAGGCAGGCAGATCTTTGTGAGTTCAAGGCCAGCCTGGTCTACAGAGTGAGTTCCAGGACAGCTGGGGCTACAGGGAGACCCTGTCTCGAAAAGACAAAAAAAAAAAAAAAGAAAAAAGGAAAAGAAAAATGTATTATAATAACTACACTGATATAATATTAAAACTACATAATTGTGTTTTAGAACATAAATTCAAAAATTTGAATTTCTATGTCTACTGTAATTTTTTAGTATTGTTTATTAACAAAACTGTACTACAAAACTTCAACAACCCTGTGAAACTTATCACTGTTGCTGTAATGTGAATTTGACATTCATTCCCCTTCCACATTCTCTAAGCTATACAAAGGTTTTGCAATGCTAATAAAAAAAAAAGATCCTTGGGCTGGAGAGATAGCCTAGCGGTTAAGAGTGCTGACTGCTCTTGCAGAGGACCCAGATTCGATCCCCAGCACCCACATGGTGGCTAAGAACTGTCTGTAACTCCAATTCTAGGAGAACTCCAGTTCCAGGGGAATCCGAGACCCTCTTCTGACCTCTGAGGCATTGCATGACACAGGTGCACAAACCTGCAAGCAGATAGTACATTCATACACATAAATAAATAAATATTTTTTCTTTCTTTATTTTATTTATTTATTATTATTTAAAATCTGGGCCCTGGGGGGTATAGCTCAGTTGGTAGAAGGCTTGCCTAGAATGAAGGAATCTTGGGTTCTGTGCCAGCACCACATAAACCTGGCATGGTGACACACTCTAATCCTAGAATTCAGGAAATGAAGCAGGAGGACCCAATATCCCCTTAAAGGGTGTGTTCCCCATGACCTTGCTTCTTTCTACAGGCTCCCCTTCTAAAGGTTCTACCTCCCAATCCTACCACAGTTGGCAACCAAGACTTTAACACATGGGCTTTGGGGGACATTTAAGATCCAAACTTTATCAGATTGTACACACAAAAAAACCTTGTTTTGTTTTTTTCTTTTAACTGTAGCCCCAGATGACCTGGAACTCGCTATGTAGGCCAGGCTGGCCTTGATCTCACAGAGATCCCTCCCCCTCAGCCCTCTCTACTCCATACAGCTGCTAGTACTGCAGCCATCTAATGAGAGGCAATTTCTGGCCTCTGTGGACTGTGCATTCACATGGTGCACTTACATACATCCAGGCAACACTTATACACATAAAAAATAAATTATAAAAGAGAATACTAAGGCACTTGGGGGGGGCGTTCTGAGAAAGCCTGAACACCCTATCTGCCATCGTGCTCTGAGCTCGTGAATGCCCCACCTCCTTTTCTACCTACACGAGCCACACACCCAGGGCCCAGCTTGCACGCCCTGGAACACACAGCCAAACCCTGTGGGTTTCACCTCCTGAACATCCTTTCCCCTAGTCCATGTCCCACCATGACTGTCTGAGTGGCTGGATCACTGCAGGGACTTCCATTGCCTCCTTACTGAGGACTCTCCACTGCGTGGGTGAGGCAGACCCTGGGTTTAGGAAATGAAGCTTTGTTCACATGAGTTACCCATAATTCCACAAGAATGGGTCTCTCCCCTCTGGCTACAAAGAGATCAGGAGCTTTGTCTCCCTGGCTAGGCTGAAAGTTGTTTGCAGAAGCTCTTTCCCAGCTCCCTCCTAGACTTCAGTGAGGAGGCCCTGCCTGCCAGAATAGCTCATCTGCCCTCAGAGAAAGCTGAACTAAACAAGACCACTGCATGCATGCCTAGCAGGAAGTCCCAAATCAGGAACCTGGATACCATGTACTGCCCGGGCCTCAGAGCAAGAACACTTGCTTATCATTGGTGAGAACACAAAAATGGTCCAGCCAACTTTGGGAGAGTTTAACAGTTCCTCTTTGTTGTGTGAACTTTTCCTAGGGTAACAAACAAAGCCCAGATAGGACACCAAGGACACACCAAAGCAAGGACTCTACCCAAGTCTAGCTTGGTGAACCTGTGAGTTCACTGGGGTTTGCTTACAGGAGTGAGGGGTTACTTACAGGAATGTGGGGGATGCCAGAGCAGCCACATCTCTGTAAAGTCTGTCCCCAGCAGGGATGATGACTTCCCCAGGGCTGCCCAGATGGAGCCTTCCTTCAGTTAACCTTCCACCATGTATATGTCCCATGCACTCTTCGAGACCATGTGGGCCAGAGCAGAATCTACACAGCTGGCAGAGAGGCACAAGACCTTCCGGCTCCTCCTTCTATGAGGGAACATCAACATCTTGAGGGTCTGATAATCACTGCTTCTCTGATGAAGATGGTAACCCCTGTTATGTTCAGAGGACAGTGTTCCATACCTACAAAGCTAAACATACACTTGCTGCAAAAACCCAGTAGTCAGGATCCATGGTAGCTATCCAGTAAGGTAAAAAATCTATGTCCACGTAAAAAGCTGCACATGATTGTTTATAGTAGGATTATTTAGAATTGCCAAGTCTTGGAATCAACCAAAATTCCTTCTCTAGATAGACATGCAAACTCTGGACAGTCAGACAATGAGATATTATTTATTATTTAAGACCAATAGTTGCCTGGCCAAGAAAATGGGGGGGGGGGGACTAAATGCACAGGCTTAAGAAACCAATTTCCCACATCTTACCTTCAAGGACAGGCACCACCTTAAACTGAAAGGATGGAAAAAATATTCCAAGCAAATGGTACCAAAAAGAAAGCAGGTGTTGCTATTTTAATATCAGACAAAATAGACTTCAAAGTAAAAGAAATCAGAAGAGACAAAGAAGGCAATTATATTTTTATCAAAGGAACAGTCACCAAGAAGATGTCACAATTATGAATATATTTGCACCAAACTCTAGTGCACCAAACTTTATAAAGACAATTCTCCAGGACCACAAGTCACACACTAACCTCAGTACACTCATAGTAGGGGACTTCAGTACCCACTGAGCCCTTTTGACAGGTCAACAGGACAAAGAATAAACAGAGAGACATCTGAACTGAATGATGTGATACACCAAATGGACCTCATAGACCTCTACTGAATATTCCACCCTAAGACCAGAGAATACACTTTCTACTCAGCACCCCATGGAACATTCTCCAAAATCAACCACATACTGGGACACAGAAGAAACCTCCACAAATACAAAAAGATTGACATAATTTCATGCATTCTATCAGACCACAGTGCAATAAAGCTCAACATCAACACCAGGATAAGCCCTACTACCTACAATAACACATGGAGACTAAACAACACACTCCTGAATAATGAATGGGTCAAGGAAGAGATAAAGAAAGAAATAAAAGCATTCCTGGAACTGAATGACAATGATAATACAACACAACAAAACCTATGGGATACTTTAAAAGCAGTCCTAAGAGGTAAGTTTATAGCCCTTGGTGCCTACACTAGAAAAACAGAAAGAGCACAAGTGAACAATCTAACACTGCAGCTAAAAGCACTTGAGAGGCAACAACAGATGAACCCTAAACACAACAGACAGGAAGAAATAACAAAAATCAGAGCAGAAATAAATGAAATAGAAACAAAGAAAACAATACAAAAAAATCAATGAATCCAAAAGTTGGTTCTTTGAAAGAATAAACAAGATAGACAGACCTCTAGCCCAGTTAACCAAAAGAAAGAAGGAACAACTCCAAATCAATACAATCCATGATGAAAAGGGAAATATCACAACAGACAAGGAAAAGATCCAGAAAATCATACGAAAATACTCAAAAACCTATACTCTAAACCTTTGAAACCCTAAAGAAGTGATGGAATATCTGAAATCCTGAGAATCACCAAAGCTCAACCAAGAAGAGAAACGACAGCTTAAACAGACCCATAATATGAAGAAATTGAAGATGTATAAAAACCTCCCAACTAAAAAAAACAGCCCAGATGGTTTCACAGTAAATTCTATAAACATTTCAAAAGTACTTACAATCATTATACTGAATTGTTTAGAAAGGAACAACAGAGGAAATCTCCCAAATTCCTTCTATGAAGCCAGCATCACTCATACTCAAACCAGGCAAGATACAACCAAAAAAGGAGAACTATAGATCTCCCTAATGACACAGATGCCAAAATTCTAAACAGGATACTGGCAAATCGCATACAGACTCACATCAAGATCATCCAACATGACCAAGTTGGATTCATACCCAAGATGCAGAGATGGTTTAACATAACAAAATTAATAAACATCATCAAGCATATAATGGGCTGAAAGACAAAAGCACACCATCATCTCAATTGACACAGAAAAAGCCTTTGACAAATCCAGCATCCCTTCATCCTTAAAGTCCTAGAGGGAAGGGATTGAGGAATCATTCCTCAATGTAATCGAAGCAACAGAAACATTCCCTTTAAGAGAGAGAACTCGGCAGGTGCCCCCTGTCACCACCCTCTTCATATAGAGCTTGAAAACTTGCAAGCAATAAGGCAAGAAAGGAAAGTAAAAGAATCTAATCGAAAAGAGGAAGTCAAGATACCCCTGTTTGCTGATAATATGATTGTTTTACTTAAGGAGGCTAAGAAAATCCACCAAAAAACTCCTAGAAATGATTAACACGCTTCAGAAAGTGCAGATACAAAATTAACTAAAAAAAATCAGTGGTGGGGCTGGAGAAATGGGCCTAGGGTTAAGAGCACCGACTGCTCTTGCAGAGGGAACCGGATTATCGATCCCAGCACCCACATGGCGGCTGAGAACCGTCTGAAACTCCAATTCTAGGAAGAACTCCAGTTCCAGGGGAATCCGACACCCTCTTCTGACCTCCACGGCATGCACACGACACGGGTCCACGGACCTGCATGCAGACAGTAAATTCGTACACATAAAGAAAAAAAATTTAAAAAAATCAGTGGCCTTCTTACACCACAACAGCAACTGGAGAAGGAATTCAAGGAGAGACTTCCCACTCACAATAGCCTCAAAAACATAAATACCTAGGAAACAACCAACCAAAGACACCAAGATCTCTACAACAAATGTTTAAACCCTTAAAGAAAGAAATTGAAGAAGACATCAGAAGATGGAAAACCTCCCATGCTCGTGATGGGGAAAATTACATAGTAAAAATGTCCTCTAACCCAACTCTTGTAGATTTGAACACAATCCCAATTAAAATTCCCAAGAGTTCTTCACAGGCTTGGAAAAAAAAAAAAGTCCTTAATGTCATTTGGAAAACAAAAGACCAGGATAGCCAAACACAACCTGGAGTGAAAAGAGCTACACAGTGGGATCTCTATACCAACCTTCAACTATACTACAGGGCATAGTCAAAAAACAGCCTGGTAACTGCACAAAAAAACAACCTGTTGACCAGGGAACAAAACTGAAGATCCAAACGTGAGCACATACAATTTCAGCCATCTCATATATTGACAGGGGGCCAAGAAGACACAATGAGAAAAGACAGCATCTTCAGCAAGGGTGTTGGCAAACGGATCACCACTTGTAGAAGAATGAAATTAAACTGCCCTCTCACCCTGTACAAAAGTCAACTCCGGGACTGGGAGAGATAGGCCTAAGTGGTTAAGAGCAAACGAAACCCGACACTCTTGCAGAGGGCCAGGGTGTTCGATCCCCAGAACCCACAGGAAGCTAAGAACCGCCTCTGTAACTCAATTGCCCAGAAACTCCAGTTTCCAGGGAAGATCCGAAGACGCCTCTTCTGACCTCCGCAGCATGCACTGACAACGGTGCACAGACTGATGCAGAGACGTACATTCATACACAAGCAAGAAAATAAGAAAAAATAGATAAAAAGATAAATAAAAAAAAAAGTAAAGGTCCAGATGATTAAAGTAACAAAAGACTCACGTGAAACCCCAAAACTCTGAAAGCAATAGAAAGAAAAGTTGGCAAGCAGACTACAAACATAGGTTAGGAAAGACTCTTCCGTAAATCAGACAGAGCTGGGCAAGAATTATACGTCAACAATAGACAAAATGGGAAACTCATTAAACCCAAAATGCTTCTGTAACATCAAAGAAACAATCAAGTAAGAGAGAAAAACCCACAGAGTTGAGGAAACCTTCACTGCCGAGAAACATCTACAAAGCATGATTCCAGAATATATAAGACTACTCAAAAACAAAGAGAAAGAAAAGTAAAATGACCCTACAATCAATAGATGGAGCAAAACCTGAACAGAGACTGCACATGTGAGGAATTAGAGATGGGCAATCACTAACTTAAGGAAATTGTGATGGTTTAATCCTGGGTGACAACTTGACTCGGACTAAGAACAAATAAGAAAAGGATCTTGCGATTGGACCCTCACCTCAACGCTGGATGGCCCAACCCCAAATGTGGGTGTAATACCTTCTGCCTGCAGGCAGTATAAAAGGCCACGGCTCAGAAGGAGCTGGTTCCCTTTTTCTCCTGCCAGGCTTGGCTCTCTCTCATCTGGGTTAGTATTTTTTGTTTGCTGCTGTGATCAACCTTTCGGACCCAGCGTGTACTGTAGACCGGGCAGATACTCCTGGAATCCATTCGGCCTGCAGCACTAGATTGGGACTACTGAGACATCCAGCCTTGTGACTGAGCAGTTTCCCTGGAATCCTCAAGCCTTCTCCAGTGTGGGGGGTGGCAACTACGGTTTGACTCTTGAATCTCGTCCACATGAGCAAATCAATAAATGGTATATAGCAATATATATTCGTCCTTTACTTCTGTTTCTTTAGAGAACCCTGACTATACAGATTTTTGTGGTACCACAAGTGGTTCTAGATGAACAGAATTGAAAGGATGAATTTCTTATTGGGTTTGGTAGCCTCTGGAACCAGCTCATCCAACCCAATGAACCGAGAGTTACTGAACCGAAAGCTCTCCTGGTGGCATGAAGAGAGTGATAATCCTTGGTGCAGATATTTGATGACTAATTATGAAGATAGGTCCATTTGACTCGCCTAACTCACAACTCCCTCTGTGAGGAAGCAAAGGAATTTAGCAGCTCTATAGTATAAAACGTTCAAGAAATTGGAGGAAAAATAAGGAAAATAATATGTTGCCTTGTTGCTCCCTAGCTATGTCCTGGATAAACTGATAGAGGAAAATAGGAGCCGGTGATAAAAATGAACCAGCTCTGGGATTCTGAAAACAACAGTTTAAAAGGTGTCCAAGTGTGCTCTGGAAGAGAATTTCTCTCAGCAGCCAAAGACTAAAGCAGCAGAAAATCAAGCTGGACGCCATTATTATACTTTGGCTGATACAAACGCAAATTTAATTCCCAGCCACGAAAAGATGCTCAGCAGTTAAAGTAGAGACACTGGTGGGGAAAGGGTGGAACCCTGAAAACTGGGATGGAGATGTGTGGGAGAACCAAATGATGATGAGAGATTTGGAACCCTCGGATTCTGAGGATTTTCTTTATCTGAGAATTAATCTTCCCCACACCGCGAGGAGATTTATTTGGGTACCAGCCAGCAACCTGGTGGCAGGTTGACTACATTGGACCACTTCCATCATGGAGGGGGCAGCATTTTGTCCTTACAGGAATAGATACTTATCTGGTTATGGTATTGCCTTTCCTGCACGTAATTCTTCTGCCAAAATACCATCCAGGGATTACAGAAGGCATTATCCACCATCATGGTATCCTCCAGCATGCATGCTTCTGACCAATGGAATCACTTCACAGCCAAGAGAAGTGATACTGTGGGCCATGGTCATGGATCCACTGGTCTTACCAGTTACCCACCACCCAGAAAGCAGCTGCTTGATAGAACGATGGAATGGCCGCTTGAATAACAGTTAACAGCGCCAATTAGATAGTAGCAATACCGGGAGGGCTGGGGCAATGTGCTCCAGCAGAGCAGTATAGGCTTGAATCAGCGCGCCCACTATATGGTATGTTTCTCCTTAGCCAGAATTCATGGTTCCAGGAACCAAGGGGTAGAAGTGGGAATGTTAACACTCACTATCACCCTAGTGACCCAGTAGGAAAATTTTGTTCCTGTACTCAGCAACCTTGCGTGGCTGCTGGTCTAGATGTTTTGGTTCCAATGGGGGGAGTGCTTTGCCAGGAGATACAGCAAACGTTCCATTGAACTGGAAGCTAAGACTCCCCCTGGCCACTTCGGGCTTCTACTGCCTTTAAGCCAACAGGCTAAGGAGGAATAACAGTAGTAGGAGAGTGATTGATCCAGACTACCATGGGGAAATTGGACTTTTTCTCCACAATGGGGGCAAGGAAGATTATGCTGGAAGGCAGGAGATGCTGTAGGGGCCTTCTGGTGCTACCAGTCCTATGATTAAGGTCAATGAGAAACTCCAACAACCCAAACCAGACAGGACAATAAATGGCCCAGAACTTCAGGGATGAAGGTATGGGTCACTCCTCTAGGGAAAGAGCCAAGACCTGCAGAGGTGCTTGCTGATGGTGGAGGAAATACAGAATGGGTAGTAGAAGAAGGTAGTCATAAATATCAGCTGAGGCCACAGGACCAGTGTGCAGAAACGTGGATTAAATAGATATTAACTTTGTCCTATTGTTAAGAATGTGCTTGTATATATATATATATATAATATATAATAATATTATATATATTTTTATAATATATAATAAATATTATATTTATTATATTATAAAATTATATATTATATAAATATATATATTTGGATTATATATAAATTATATAGTTATTTATATTATTATATATAATAATATATATAATAAATTATATAATATTATATATATCAATATATAATATATTATAATTATATAGATATTCACATGGTATAGGGTACTACCCTCCAGAGCTCAGTGCAGGCTATCACATGGTATGGGTACTACCCTCCAGAGCTCAGTGCAGGCTATCACATGGTATAGGGTACTACCCTCCAGAGTTCAGTGCAGGCTATCACCTGGTATAGGTACTACCCCCAGAGCTCAGTGCAGGCTATCACATGGTATAGGGTACTACCCTCCAGAGCTCAGTGCAGGCTTCACTGGTATAGGGTACTACCCTCCAGAGCTCAGTGCAGGCTATCACATGGTATGGGGTACTACCTTCCAGAGCTCAGTGCAGGCTATCACATGGTATAAGGTACTACCCTTCCAGAGCTCAGTGCAGGCTTATCACATGGTATGGGTACTACCTTCCAGAGCTCAGTGCAGGCTATCACATGGTATGGGGTACTACCCTCCCAGAGCTCAGTGCAGGCTTCACCTGGTATAGGTACTACCCTCCAGAGCTCAGTGCAGGCTATCACCTGGTATAAGGGTACTACCCTCCAGAGCTCAGTGCAGGCTATCACATGGTATAGGGTACTACCCTCCAGAGCTCAGTGCAGGCTATCACCTGGTATAGGGTACTACCCTCCAGAGCTCAGTGCAGGCTATCACATGGTATAGGGTACTACCTTCCAGAGCTCAGTGCAGGCTATGCACCTGGTATAAGGTACTACCCTCCAGAGCTCAGTGCAGGCTATCACCTGGTATAGGGTACTACCCTCCAGAGCTCAGTGCAGGCTATCACCTGGAATAGGGTACTACCCTCCAGAGCTCAGTGCAGGCTATCACCTGGTATAGGGAACTACCCTCCAGATCTCAGTGCAGGCTATCACCTGGTATAGGGTACTACCCTCCAGAGCTCAGTGCAGGCTATCACATGGTATAGGGTACTACCCTCCAGAGCTCAGTGCAGGCTATCACCTGGTATAGGGTACTACCCTCCAGAGCTCAGTGCAGGCTATCACATGGTATAGGGTACTACCCTCCAGAGCTCAGTGCAGGCTTCACATGGTATAGGGTACTACCCTCCAGAGCTCAGTGCAGGCTATCACCTGGTATAGGGTACTACCTTCCAGAGCTCAGTGCAGGCTATCACATGGTATAGGGTACTACCCTCCAGAGCTCTCTGCGGGCTTTCACATGGTATAGGGTACTACCCTCCAGAGCTCACTGCGGGCTTTCACATGGTATAGGGTACTACCCTCCAGAGCTCAGTGCAGGCTATCACCTGGTATAGGGTACTACCCTCCAGAGCTCAGTGCAGGCTATCACCTGGTATAGGGTACTACCCTCCAGAGCTCACTGCGGGCTTTCACATAGTATAGGGTAAAACCCTCCAGAACTCAGTGCAGGTTATCACATGGTATAGGGTACTACCTTCCAGAGCTCACTGCGGGCTTTCACCTGGTATAGGGTACTACCCTCCAGAGCTCACTGCAGGCTATCAAATTGTTGTGCAATTTGTGACAAATTCTTCATTTATATTTTTATTTTATGTCTATGAGTGTTTTGCTTGAATGTATGTAAATGGGCCACAGGAGTGCAATGCCTGCAGATACCAGAAGAGGATATTGGATTCCCTGGAACCAGTGGTTGTTAGCCACCATGTGGGTGCTAGGAATCGAACCTGGGTCCTCTGGAAGAGCAGCAGGTGCTCTTAACCAGCCCTGTGACAAATTCTTTAATCGTGTTGGTCCTTGGCGTCCTCACTTGCCAAATGGGTCTCTTTCACTCATGGAATCTGTGAGTAACAAAGACAACAGGGGAGGGGTATGGGAAGCCCTAAGGGAGGAGCATCCAAAAGCCCCCCCCCCCCCATGGCCTTACCATGTTAGCAGACTCCAGGGCAGGCAGGCAGGGCTCAGCACTCCAACTCATGTGGCAGTCTGTGTCTCGTGGCCCTGGTTCTGGGAGCTCCCCCCCCCTCCTGGTGTTGGGTCTCTGCTGTCATGACCCAGGGTCGGTGGGGGATTACTGTGGCTCAGGAGAATGGAGAGAGAAGCACCCCCACCCCCCACCCCAGGACAGCGGTGGGGAGGAGACAACGGGGCAGCTCTCACCAAAGCTCCCTGGGCAGGATGACACACAGAGGCAAGGTCTCCTCTGTTCCAGGACCCTTCCAAGCAGGAGTGGGAGCCACACAGAGATAGCCGCAGTCCCTCACAAAGGGGAGTGGGCAGGGTGGGGGCCCTGGCCTTCCTCGAAAGCAGCTGTGTTTTCATCAAGCCCAGGCCCATCTCTCTGACTCAAGATGCTTCTCCTCTGCACACTGTCCAGTCAGGCCTGAAGGTGTGTGAACACACAGCAAACGTGGGCACTGGAGTCACAGCTTCTGAGCCTGCTGAGAACTTACTGCAGGCTGTGGGGAGCTTGGGAAAAGGATTGCAAATGTTCTGGTTGGATCTTTTCCTTTCTTGTGTGTGTGAGCTCCATTTGGGCTCTATAATAAATATGGCCAGGAAGGGGAAGGCCAGTGGTGGCCACTGAGCAGTGCCCCAGGCCACTGACCACTTCCATCCTTTCTCTGAGTTGAAATGTGGGGGAGTGCTGTGGGATTTGCTTTGACAATCAGGTCCAAAACCATCAACTCCCTAGGGTTTTCCAGAACCAGCCTACGAGGCTCAGGAGGACTCCCCAGTGGTTTTGGGACCCTTTTCCTATGTCCTCATTCCTATAGAGCTGAGGGAGTCTTGGGTGGTCCAGTGCAAAGCCACTCTGGTCCTCAGAACAGAGGAGTGCTACCCAGAGTTCACCTTCGGCCTTCTGGTTTCTGGATTGTGTCCAGGATCCTGGGTACTCACATCTCATGAGGTAAGCAAGCCCAAATTTATTTATTGATTGATTTGCTTGTTTGTTTATATTTTATGTGTATGAATGTTTTGCCTGCATGTATGTAAGTGTACCATATATGTGCAATGCCCACAGAAGCCAGAAGAGGGTGCAGATCCCCTGGAATTATTGTTAAGGGCTGGTGTTAGCTGTCCTGTGGGCACTGGGAACTGAACCCTGGTCCTCTGTAAGAGCAGCCAGTGCTCTCAACCACTGATCCATCTCTCCAGCCCCATAGCCACAACTTCTTGTCATTTGTTGACCACCACCGGCTCTCCATTTGTCATGTGCTGTCATCCCTTCCTCCCCCAACTGAAGCTGCCAGTCTCTCTGCCCTCTTCTGGAGGCACCTGTCTCCAGGCTCCTGGGTGCAGCCTACCAGAGCAAATACTGAGGAATTGGGGTGAGGAGTTAAGAGACATTTAAGTTTTTACAGAGATTAAAAACCAACAGAGGTGAATCCTAGTGTTCACTCCTTTCATTTGAAATTTCTTCAGAACCAGACTGGGAAGCTGCTGGAAGAGTTATTTCCGATATGACCACCAGGTGGCACCAGCACACAACAGCTGACTGTCCCAAGGGCTCACTGCCTCACTGCAGAACCGTGGGCAGATGGGCAGGTGAGTGCGGAGGCTGGGTCAACACTGGCTTGACTTTGCTGTCCTGCCCAGATTTGCTGATAAGGCGCTGACATCTGATCCACTTACCGATCCATCTAATTAACAAAGCTCTCCGTGTGCCTTGTAACTTTTTTTTTTAAATTTCTGTATGTGTATGAATGTACTGTCTGCATGCAAGTTTGTGCACCCGTGTCGTGCAATGCCGCGGAGGTCGGAAGAGGGTCTCGGATTCCCCTGGAACTGGAGTTCTCCTGGAATTGGAGTTTCAGACGGTTCTTAGCCGCCATGTGGGTGCTGGGGATCGAACCCGGGTCCTCTGTAAGAGCGGTTGGCGCTCTTAACCGCTAGGCCATCTCTCCAGCCTATGCCTTGTAACTGTTTTTAAATGTCTTGACCTCTCTGGATCTTTCCACAGACTTGGATCTGTCTCTGGATATATTACGCTTCCTTGCCTGGAGGCGCAGGGGTCCTTCAGGGAGGTGCCCCGGGGCCTGATGGCTGTGGGGTGGATGGCAGTCTGGGCTGGAGGTGGAGAGTCAGAGGTCCTAGCAGACCAGCCAGGGAGCTTCACGCAGGGCCTGTCAGGAGCCTGAAGAGCTTAGAGGGTTGGAGAGTAGGAAGAAGGCCCCTCTCACACAGGAGACAGGGAGTCCTCCTTACTGGCCTCTGGGATCTTAGATTCTGGAAGCCCCTACGGAGAGGTGCTGGGATGGGACAGGAGCCTGGGGCCCAGGCACGTTACCAGGCTGGCTCTAGCCTGGCCTCAGATGCGACTATCACACAGAAGGTCTAGCACTGAGGAGGAGAAGCAGGGAGTCAAAACAGCCCGTAGTGTGGACTGCCTGATGAGTGGGACCGCCTGGTGACTGCGGATCATGGCCTGGTGACTGCGGATCATGGCCTGGTGAGGCCACCCTGGGACTATCAACCATGAGTGGGACCTGCCCAGGATTTCCTTAAAGAGCAGGGTCGCCAAGGGGTCACTGGTCTCACACACCTGCTTCCTGTTGCATGAGGACGTCTGATGCATACATAGCAAGAGGTCAGGAGAGGGGTCGGGGCCTCTAGGGGTTCAGGTACTCACTGCTAAGGGAGTGGAGCAGCTACCACCCTAGTGGAAGACGCAGGGAGCTAGGTTTCTTACCCTGGCCAGGCAGGAACTTCACCGCACACTCGGTGTAGTCGCAGCCCCACACTCCGAGGGGGTTGGAGGCCCCGAGGGGCTCAGTGAGGGCAGCCCCACGCTCCACCACAGCGACGGAAACCATTTTTTTCATTAATGTGAACAAGGTTCCCTGCTTCTTCACCTTAGTGAAGGAGGTCCCAGTTCTCCACCAGCACTGTATAGCTTTGTTTCTCCATAAGAACAACAAAAAACATAGCTAGAGGAAGAATATGGGGTGATTGGGGCTGGAGAGATGGCTTAGCAGTTAAGAATGCCAACCGCTCCTGCAAAGGACCCAGGTTCGATCCCCAGCACCCACGGCGGCTGAGAACCATCTTTAACTCCAGTTCCAGGGGAATCCAACACCCTCTTCTGACCTCCGCAGCATTGCACAACACGGGTTGTGCATGCAGACCTACATGCAGACAGTACATTCATACACATAAATAAATAAAATAAAAAAATGTCTAGAACTTATTTCACCATAGCTACAGGAAGTTGATAACATAATTGTAGTAAAGAGCTATAAAATGGGACATTTTCCTTTCTACATGACACCTTACATGAAGCCTAAAGTGTCATGAGTAGATTTTGTTGAAGAAAGCCTGAAAGTAATAGTTAAAAACTAGCACAACCTCTGCGGATTGCAAACATTATTTTTTTTTCTTACTTAATCTGGATTTTAAGAGCTTTGAAGATTTTTTTTAATTTTATTTATTTTTGTATGTGTATGAGTGTACTGTTTGCATGTAGGTTTGTGCACCCAAGTCGTACAATGCCGTAGAGGTCAGAAGAGGGTCTCAGATTCCCCTGGAACTGGAGTTCTCCTGGAACTGGAGTTACAGACAGTTCTTAGCTGCCATGTGGGTGCTGGGGATCGAACCCGGGTCCTCTGCAAGAGCAGTCGGTGCTCTTAACCGCTAGGCTATCTCTCCAGGCCCCGAGCTTTGAAGATTTTTATGTGTTTGGCATACATTACCATTAACTTCAAACAATTCCATTCCTAAATTCTAGTCTGTACAGATTATGTTGGTCCCCATGTGCTTTGGGATTGTGTCCTTCAATTCATATAACAAAGTCCTGATCTTGGTGCCTCTGGATGTGACTGTGCTGGGTCCTTCACAGAAGTCATTGTGGTCTAAATAAAGTCATGCAGTACACTCTAATTCAACATGCTAGGTGACCTTAAGAAGAGATATTAGGACAGGGACACACACATACACATCCCATGACTATGGGAAATCACAGGAAAAAGGCTATGGTCAAGTCAAAGAAAAAGGCCTTGAAACTAACCCCCACCCCTGCCGACCCTCAAGGTCCCAGGTTTGTGGCCTCCAGCACTGTTTAGTCCCTAGTCTGTATTCATTAGTAATGGCAGCCTTCATAGACCAGCAAGATGAGAAATAAGAACAGAGGAAACGAAGACAGCTTCTCTCACAGACAAATCCCTTTTCCCAGAACAGTTTGTACCTGTCTACTTAAAGCAGCTATTTGCACCAAAATAGAGGAGAATAAATGTACAGTATCCCTACACATTCATTTATATGCAACTGCATGTGGCCTCAGTGACAGTCACCTTTCTGAGAGCCTCCCATCTTCTAGACAGTAATTGCCTATGATAACCAAGCTGTGTCAAGGCAGGGGCTCAGCTGGGGGCAGATAAAGGAGCTGAGGGGCCTGGGCTTTCAGCCCCAGCTAAGCTCTGTGTGTCAGGAACAGGTGCAGGTGGCTGGGGGACATGGACCAGCCCAGCCAGATGCTGAGGTGATCTCCTGGTCTCTATGGTTGCTCTGAGCTTGATGAAAAGTCAAGCAGGAAGTTGTCTCTGCTTCCTGAGGACTGGGATTAAAGGTGTACCCTGCCATGCTTGGAAGACGGGAGGCCTGTTTTGACTAGTGTGCCGCTTTGAAGACAAATAGCTCACTATTAACAAAATGCTGTATGTTGCATGCATGCACACACACACACACACACACACGCACGCACACACGCATGTGCACTCAGATGTATATATGTGTGCACACAAATGTGGAGGCAAACAGTCAACCTCAGGTGTTCCTCAGGTACCAGTTACCTCATTTTTCAAGGCAGGGTCTCTGACTGGGACCTGGAGCCTGACAGTTATACAAGGCTGGTTGGCCAGTGAGCCCTGAGCATCCACTTGTCCCCCTGTGCAGAGAAGGGATTACAAACAAAATCTTCATGCCAGGCTTTTTTTTTTTTTTTTCATGCCAGGCTTTTTATATCAGTTCTGGGGCTCGCACAGCGACCCTCTCGCTTGTGTGGTAAGCACTTTCTTTACTCATGGAGCATCTCCCCGTAACTGAACTGAATGGTTTTGAAAATAAATAGTTGATGCAGAATAGCGATTTTTCAATAATTGGTTTCCTATGGATGGGCTAGATTCTCCTAACACAAAAGAAATTTTCTGGGGGAGAAGACAACCTCTAGAATTTAAACTGTGGATATATTGGGTTCTCAGGCCAAGGAGAAAAATTAATTACCTTAGAGCCATATTCCTTGGCAGCCAGGGTTCTGCTGGCAGCCCTGCCTGCAGGTCCCTGAACTTTTCCTAACATAAAACCTTATTAATTTGAAATCTAAAGAACAAAAGGAAAAATCCCCCAGCCCCCGCTGCACGCTGTTCCCCTGGTTCAGCTTAGCTCAGCACTTTTATTAAATAATAACAAGGGTCCCCATTGGTTGAGAACTAACAGCAGCTTTGAAATAGTCGCTATTTTTAATTAACCAACGTGGAAATAATGAGGTTTTACAGTAATTTGGTATGATTTAATTAACTTTAACTTTGTGCTGGGCCTTAACCCTCTTCACCTCAATCAAGAAACCCTTCATCCTCCCGTTTATTCCCTAAGACCCCAGGCCCCTCTGAAAGTCCCCCCCATTGCCACTCTGGGCAACAGAGGGACCCCACTCTGGGCAGTGTGTGAGACCCTAGTACCGAGGATCAGAAGCATGCCCTGTTCCGGCTTCTTCTATTTCCCAGCTGTGCCAAATCCTGCCCCCCACTTCCTTTTCCAAACGCTCCACTTCCTAGCCCAGGCTCACAGTCCCTCCTTTTCCCAAATATCCCTGGGTTCTCTGCAGAAAACCTCTCCTTCTCTCCCATGACCCGCTGTGATTGTTGGAGTTCACAGAGGTGCAAGGGACCTTGCTGGAGGGACCTTGGCTACAGCCCTAAGAGGTGAGAGAGGAGACAGGGGGCTCCCAGGCAAGTGACTGTGTCCAGCCCTGCTCAAGCTTCCTTTGGTTCATGCAGAGTATAGCTGGTAATATTTGTTGTGGAAACAAAAGGCTCAGTGGCTAAAAGTAGGTTAGAACTCAGTGAGCTCCAGGCTACCTCCTGTGTACTCCAGCATAGCTTCCGGGACCGCAGCAGCGTGCCACGGACCACTTCACGTTGCGTCCTGTCTGAAACCACTCGCTCACTGTGCAGCATCTTCCATCGCTCCCCTCTGCACCTGGACTGGAAGGCGCTCTGTTTTGTCTTTCTGGTTTCAAATCCTGGCTCAGACCCAATGTGGCCGTGGTTCACAGTTACTGAAACTGAAGGTTCATGCTGAGGCCTCAGGCCTGCACACCTCTCCCTGACTGGACCGAGGGACCACATGGAAGCAGATCCTTCCCAGGTCCTTGGAGGCCCCCTGGAGAATGTGGAATTGGAGGACGGAGACTGAGACATGGGAGGATGGCGTGGATGGTGCAGAGACAGAAGGGCCGTGTGGAGTCAGGAGCCGCTTGTCAGTCACAATTAAGGGACGGAGTATTTATGCAGGGCCTGTGGGAAAACCAGGGAAACCCTTGTCAACAGAAGTGGGAGACTGAGGAAGAGGGAAGGGGAAGTAGAGAGAGCCCTGCCCCTGAGAACAACACAGTTTCCCCTATGGTCTTCATCGTGAGACCCTTCAGGAGGCTTCGTGGCAAACCTTTCCTCCCACCAGACTGGGGCTAGAGGGGCCTCTGTTCAGCTGCTGGCACAGCCAGACCATACCTCCTCGGCTCGACCTTTGAGCTCCTCAGGGGCAGAGATTATGTCTACCCAGTTTCATTCCTACAGCACCAGAACATGATGCTGTGTGTCTGTGTGTCTGTGTGTCTGTGTGTCCTTGTTCCTCCCCACAGCAGATGAAAATCATAGCGACCTGACTGCTTGATGTGCTGAGGGCTGGGGATGTGGTTCAGGGTGGAGTCGCTTACATAGCATATGTAAGTCCTTATGTAGGTCCTTGGCTTAATCCCCAACATTGCAAAGGGGAAAATTAGTGCCGAGACTGTAGTTCAGTGGTGGAGCGGCTGCCTAGCCTGTGCGAGGTCCTAGGTTCAATTCTCAGTACTGGAAAATAAAACAAGGAGGGGGGTAGGGGAGAGAAGAAGAAGAAGAAGACAAAAGATAGGTTCATGGTTCCATGTGCACTGGAACAAGGCCAAGACACTGGAGAGATGTCAGAACCATGGGCCCTCCACACCTACAGCAAGGATTCAATAACAATGTCAGTGACGAGTGTTGGTAGTGATGTGGACAGACTGGCAGCCTTGCTCACTACTGGTGGGAATGCAGTGAGATGGGGAGGCCAGATGGGAACATCTGGATGCTCCTTTCAAAAGTTAAATCAGGAGTCCAATACCTGTGTGTTGGATGTCCATGACAACACTGCGGACAGGAAATGCAGACCTGTGTGTTGGATGTCCATGACAACACTGCGGACAGGAAATGCAGACCTGTGTGTTGGATGTCCATGACAACACTGCGGACAGGAAATGCAGACCTGTGTGTTGGATGTCCATGACAACACTGCGGACAGGAAATGCAGACCTGTGTGTTGGATGTCCATGACAACACTGCGGACAGGAAATGCAAACCTGTGTGTTGGATGTCCATGACAACACTGTGGACAGGAAATGCAGACCTGTGTGTTGGATGTCCATGACAGCACTGTGGACAGGAAATGCAGACCTGTGTTTTGGATGTCCATAACAGCACTGTGGACAGGAAATGCAGACCTGTGTATTGGATGTCCATGATAGCACTGTGGACAGGAAATGCAAACCTGTGTATTGGATGTCCATGACAGCACTGTGGACAGGAAATGCAAACCTGTGTATTGGATGTCCATGACAGCACTGTGGACAGGAAATGCAAACCTGTGTATTGGATGTCCATGACAGCACTGTGGACAGGAAATGCAAACCTGTGTATTGGATGTCCATGACAACACTGTGGACAGGAAATGCAGACCTGTGTATTGGATGTCCATGACAGCACTGTGGACAGGAAATGCAAACCTGTGTTTTGGATGTCCATGACAACACTGTGGACAGGAAATGCAAACCTGTGTATTGGATGTCCATGACAACACTGTGGACAGGAAATGCAGACCTGTGTATTGCATGTCCATGACTGACAACACTGCGGACAGGAAATGCAGACCTGTGTATTGGATGTCCATGACAGCACTGTGGACAGGAAATGCAGACCTATGTATTGGATGTCCATGACAGCACTGTGGACAGGAAATGCAGACCTGTGTGTTGGATGTCCATGACAGCACTGTGGACAGGAAATGCAGACCTGTGTGTTGGATGTCCATGACAACACTGTGGACAGGAAATGCAGACCTGTGTGTTGGATGTCCATGACAGCACTGTGGACAGGAACAGCTAGATGTTCATCAATAGCTGAGTGGATGAACAAAACAGGAAATATGGAAGCTTCACACACATCCAAATGAGCTGGCGCGACCTCAGCAGTCACTGACAGGCAATGCCACTCATTCTGTCTCTACTTCCTGATTATTCAAGAACAACTTTTTTGGTAATATTTTTGAGACAGGGTTTCATGTATCCCAGGCTACTCTTTTTTTAATTTTTTTTTTTACTTATTTCTGTATGTGTATGAATGTACTGTCTGCATGCAGGTTTGTGCACCCATGTCGTGCAATGCCGCAGAGGTCAGAAAAGGGTGTTGGATTCCCCTGGAACTGGAGTTCTCCTAGAATTGGAGTTTCAGATGGTTCTTGGCCACCATGTGGGTGCTGGGGATCGAACCCGGGTCCTCTGTAAGAGCGGTCAGCACTCTTAACCGCTAGGCCATCTCTGCAGCCCCCATCCCAGGCTACTCTTAAACTCAATATGTAGCCATAGATGACCTTCAATGTTCCTGTCTCTGCCTAATTTTTTATTAGTTAAAAAATGAATAAGAAGAGGAGGCTGGAAAAATACCTCAGAAGATAAAAGAACTGGTTGCTCGTGCAGAGAGCCCAGGTTCAATTCCCAGCACCCATCTGACAGCTAACAACCATCCATAACTCCAGTTCTAGAGAATTTGATGCCCTCTTCTGGCCTCTATGGGCATTGCACACTTGTAGTACACTTACGTATATGTGGACAAACATTCATACATATAAATTTTAAAAATAAATTAAAATGGGTTAGGGAGATGCCTCAGCAGCTTTAACACTTGCCGTGCAAGCAGAAAAGCAGAGTTCAAATCCTCAACACCCACATAAAGCTGGTTGGGGGGGCGTGGCCCACCTATGATCATAGCACACAGGAGGTGAAGACAAGGAATCTCTGGGGGAAGCTGGCTAGACATACTACTTGAAACAGCAGGCTCTGGGCTCAGCCAGAGACCTCCCTCAATACATGAGGTAGAGAGTGATGGAAGATGACACCAGTGTCACCTTTGGGCCTTAGCACACATGTGTGCACATGGATCCATACACACTATGCATATACAGATGTAAACACACTTCGCATATATACCAAATGTACCACATGCACCATACACATACGCAAAACATAAAGTAAATAAGAAAGATGGCTGCTGAGATGGCTCAATGGGTAGACACTTGTTGTCAAGCCCGACAAGTTAAGTTCAATTCCCAGGACCCACATAGTGGAGAGAAGGACCTGAGTCCTACAGGTTGTCCCCTGACACCCATGTGTGCACATATGAATGAGCATAATGTAAAGGTATTTTTAAAGAAAGAAATTGCAAGCAAGGTGGCAGTTGCACCTAACGTCAGCCCACAGCCATGCCCTGGACCCTCAGGAACACAGGCCCCTTAGTGCTTGTGACCATCTGGCCTGGCTTCACTACTGTTCCTAAGGAAGAAGGCTGACTGTGTGGACCAATGTGTGAAGAATGGATGAGCCTGTGTGGAAGTGTGACCCAGAGCAGCCCTGAGACTGAAGCGCTGTGTGGAGGGGAGAAAGGGAAAAGCCTGGGAGAACTCACTGCAGTTTGGGGAGGCAGAGTTTAAAACTAAGAAAAATCCCGTCAGAGGGCTTTGTCCTGAACTGGAGAGACAGTTAAGTCATGTGAAATGTCTGGATTTCCTAATTAACGTCAAGGGAAAATCGCTTCCTTGCTCCAAACTGACCACCTTGGGAATGGCTGGGAGCCCAGCTAAAGGTCATTTGCAGGCTGGTGGACTTCAGAGAATGCACTTCCCACAGAAGCAACCGTGACGACTGGGACTTACAGCTTCCCTTGAACTCTCTTCACATGGTAAGTGCTTGTCAGTAGCCTCTGAGGAAGGCACAGAGGCCTTTGGAAAGGCTTTGCAAGTGGGAGAGGATGTCAGGCCACTCAGGCTGTGCGGCCTGCCCTGAGCAACTGCTAGTGGCATCTGGGGCGGGGTGGGAAGGCTCCCTTCCAGTTGTCCGGGAGCTAGAGAGCTGAGCACAGCTTCGGGGTGGACACATTTCCGTGACCAGGTCAACCTTCTCTTTGCTTCCTCTGCCTTTGTTAAGAAAAATTCTAAATTTTTTTTCCAGTTAATATTGACTGGGGTCAATGAGAGAAGAGGCAATGTTAGACAGACACTCAGCAAGTTGAACCCATGTCCAGGGCTTCAGAGCACTTCCAGGTGAGTGTCACCACCCCTCTCTCACAGCCCTCCTCCCTCGCAGCCCTCCTCCCTCGCAGCCCTCCTCCCTCGCAGCCCTCCTCCCTCGCAACCCTCCCTCACCCTCCAGGCCCTGGGCTCCTGGACTGGCCTCTCCCATTTCTACCTCTACCCAAATATCAGGGCCAGGTCAGCCCTCGTTCATCTTGGTTTTTAATTTTCAGTATTCCAGACAAGCCTTCATTCCAGCGATCTATTCTATCAGGCCCATAGCTCCTTCCTGAAAACAGCCAGAGTACAAATCCAAGACTCATTAGGCGGGTCAAAAAAGAGGTCTCTGATGGCTTCCTTATTTCAGGAAGTGTTGAATTAATTATTTCCATTCAGGAAAAAAATGTCAAGTTGGAGTTCAATTCTGTTTTAGTCCCTGAGTGAACTCTAGGAAGAAACAAAAAAGCAATCTTAGCGTGTATAGAGCAAAGAAAGGACCTCAAAATTGAATTAAATACAATCATGTGCCATATAATGACAGCTTAGTGAGCTGTGGGCTGCACGTGTGACTGGGTTCACGAGCTGCTGCTGCCCGGTAATGGCATAGTGGTCTTTGTGGAAGTACACTCTACCATGTCCATACAATGATAAAACCACCTACTGGTGCATTTCTCATCCCAAATCCCCATTGTTAAGTGACAAAGACCGTAATAATCCCTGCTTTCCACTCCAGGAAGAGCTGAGTGCTCATTCCTCATCTGCTTCTCAGCCTTCACGGGTCTGGATCGCTATCTGTTGTCCTGTGTAGCAGAATCCCTACAAATCTGTAACTTGCAACAGCCGTTCATAAGCATTCCTGTGTCTACAGGCGGGACGGGTGATTCCGGCAGCTGAATTCAAGAGGGCTTGCCCTGGACCAGTTGGGCCGAACGCTGTCCCATCAAGCACGGCCTGGGTAGAATGAATCCACTCTGCTCCACAGGCTAGCCCAGGCTTACATTTTGTTCTTCTCAGGCTACTCAGACTTGTCTTGTTCAAGACCGCCTGAGTTCCAAACTCGACGTAGCGTACCATCACTTGTATGCTCACCAAAGCAAGTCATGATCTCCCAGACCCTCCCCAGCATCCCAGAGACAGGGCTAAGAAACGTTTTGTGGGACTGTTGATGCCATTAATAGTGGTTCGAATGTTGATCGGCTACTTTTCACGTCACTGTGACCAGATACCCATAAAAAAGCAGTTTAAGGAAGAATTGATTTTGGCCCGTGGGTTGAGGCTGCCATCCACAGGGCAGGGAAGGCCACACCGTGGTGGCATCCATGGTGTGAGGCTGCTCTCTCACATCTCTGTGGACCAGGAAGCGGACACTAGACAGGAAACGAGCACTGGGCTATAACCCTCTCCCATATAGATCTACTTCCTGTAGCTAGGTTCTACCTTCTAAAGGTTCCACAGCCTCCCAAAATGGTGTCACTGTCTAGGGACTAAGTGTTACAACACATGAGCCTGTAGTGGCCATTTTATATTCAAACCATAATCCTTGCCAATTTTTTTCTTTTAATTGTGGGCCTAGCCCAATTTTTAACATTAATGGTATTCATTCCGATTCTACTTCCAAATTCCTAATTCCTAGGGAACTGGAAAAGCAGGACATGCTGGTGAATCTTTTCTACTCCTTCATGTGACAGCCACTTCTGGGGCACCCACTGTGCCAGGCCCCTTGCTGGGTGGATCCTATGTGAAAATGACCTGTCTGCTGGTCCTCCAGTGCCCAGCACAGAGAAGAACCTGGGCTCAGAGTAAAGAGAGGGGATAGCCATGGAGGTGCAGCGAGGAGCCAGGGAAAGAGACAGTTGGTCTTGGAGCTTTCCAGAGAGATTTGCTTTTTCACTTGGAAGTTTCCAGAAAGAGAAGGAAGAGGAGTGGATTCCAGAAGCTTTGAGGATGGAAAGATGGTTGTGTTCTCAGGGAGGGAAGCTGCTTACAAGACGGAGAGTCCTGGGCTGGGAATTGCCTGGAAGGCCTCCGAGGGAATGTAGTCTCGATGGTAAAGATACTTGGAGCTGCTGAGGTCTCAGGCAGGCTCCAAGTGCTCAGCCCTGCCTTCTGGAAAGCTTGTGAAGCAGCAGGAAGGTGCGGGCTGCAGGAGGGAGCTCAAGACCCATCCAAAGACCATTTCCAGCCCGTCCTTCCGCTTAGCGCTGCTCTTGTGATTTAGTGGCTCTTGTCCATCTGCTGGCTGAGGTTGGAGATTCTTTGGGGCGTCTGACCCCTTGCAGTTGCTTACTTGGTTATGCAGAGGACAGCAGGGTGCGGCAGGACCTGGAAGCTCTGTCCTTTCTGCTTTATAACAGGTTAGCTTTTAGGTTTCTGGCTCATTCCAGACAGGAGGCCTCGGGCCCTAGGAGAAACCCCGCCTCTCTGGCATCAGTATAACACATCTACTTTCTGGGAAACAGTCTGTGTGTGCTCAGAGGAGGAGGCTCACCTAGACCCCGCTGTCTCAGGCCTGCGTTTTCTGGCTCCTTCTGGCACCAAGGCTCTATTCTGGGCTAATTACCAGGAGTATTCTTCTGACATCTGTGCAGTCCCTCTGGGCTTTCGGACTCTCAACATAGCCAGGTTATAAAAAGTGTTGTGTGGAGGGACTGTGGTTGTAGCTGTCAGTAGAGTCCATGTCTAGCACGCACAGAGCCCTGGGTTAGACTCACAGAACTATATAGACTGGGTTTGATGGTGCACACCTCTAATCCCAGCACTGTGAGGTAGCATCAGGAGGATACATTCAAGGTTATCCTTGGTTACATACTCGTTTGGGGCCATCCTGGGATACATGATATCCTGTCTCAACAACAGCAAAAGAAAAAGAACAATGGGTGGGAAGTCTTACGGGCAGCACATCCAGGTCCCCACAGGGAGGTCAGAGGACAGCTGCTGGTGATGGGCCTCACCCTGCAGCTTCTTTGAGTCAGGATCTCCTGTTCATCTCCACATATACCAGGACAGTCGGCCCCCAAGCTTCCAGGCAATAATCCTTCTGTCTCCGTATCTCATCTCACATAGGTGAGCTGGGGTTAGATGCTCACTACTGTACCCAGCTTTACATGGGTCAAGTCCAGGTCCTCACACTCGTGTGACAAATGCTTTAATCACTGAGCCATCTCCCCAGTTTGATTAGTTCTTCAAGAAGGAAAACAAAAAGAAACAAACAAACAAAAAAAAAAAATCAAAACTCAGCACCAACCCATTAAATTCCACTAAAAGTTACAGGGCCACCAGTTCCTTACAGAGCAATGTGGCGACTTGGTGCCAGAGTAAGGATCTGCTCAAATACACTGGAGGGCATGCCGAGGAATCATGCAACTTGAAAGGGTTCTTGTCTTTTCCTTACTGTGATAAAATATTCTGACAAAAGCAACTTAAGGGAGAAAGAGTTTACTTTGGCTCACAGTTCAAGAATAAAGTCCATCCTGGTGGTGAGGTCAAGGGGGCGGAGCAGGGACAGGAGGCAACCGGTCACATTGTATCTACAGTTAGAAGTACAGCAAGGAAGGCAGCTGCTGCTCAGTTCCGCTTCTCCACTCACACCCTGCAGGATCCCAGCCAGGGAATGATGCCACCCACAGTGAGCAGGTGTCAACTGACTGACAATCAAGTTAACCCCGCTCTGGCTTGCCCGAGGCCTTTCAGGAGATTCTAGACTCTATCAAGTAGGGAACAATAATCATGACAGCTGTCAATAGCCAATGGTTGGTGGGGAGACTGAGTTCCGAGATAAATAATGGTAACAGTGATCCTGACAAGTAGGATAAAGTGAATGCATTTTGCAAAGCACAAGGCAGATCCCCAAAGACTGGGGGTGATGCAGCCTTCCCCTTTTACGACTGTGGTGCTACACATATGACTGTGTGTGCTTGTCAAAACTCAGAGAACTGGGGCTGGAGAGATGGCCTAGTGGTTAAGAGTGCCAACCGCTCTTGCAGAGGACCTGGGTTCGATCCCTAGCACCCACATGGCGGCTGAGAACCGTGTGTAACTCCAATTCCAGGAGAACTCCAGTTCCAGGGGAATCCGAGACCCTCTTCTGACCTCCGCAGCATTGTATGACATGGGTGCACAGACCTACACGCAAACAGTACATTCATACACATAAAAAAAAAAAATTCAGAGAATTGCAACCCCTAGAGGATGAATTCTACTGAATGTAAGCTTAAAATTTTTAACAATTATGTTATGTGTTTTGTATTTATTTTACTGTTTATATGTGTTTTATTTATTTTGGCTTTTTATTTAAAATTTTTTATTATTTTTATTTTATGTGTATGAGTGTATATTGCCTGCATATGTGTAAGTGCACCTGAGTCATGCAATGCCCACAGAGGTCAGAAGAAGGCATTCAATTTCCCTGGAACCAGAAAGTTACAGACAGTGATTAGCCTCTGTGTGGGCATTGGGAGTCCAGCCTGGGTCCTCTGAAAGAGCAGCCAGCGCTCTTAACCACTGAGCCATCTTTCCAGCCTCTTTTATTTATTTTGTATTATACACACACATGTATATGAGTATACACATATTATATACATGCATGTATATGTGTATGGGTGCCCACATGCCATGGCACGCAAGTAGAGTTCAGAGGACATCTTGCAGTTGTAAGTTCTCTCCTCCCATGGAAGTCCCAGGGATCAAACTCAAGCCATCAAGCTTGGCAGCAGGCATGTTTACCCACTAAGCCATTTCACTGGCCTTGAGTGTAAATTTTAAAAAATTATCAAGATACAAATGGAGTACCAACTTTTACAATTGATCCCACTGAAAAACAGACACACAAGGTGGTGGGAAAGAGTCAGCCAAGTGCCTTTGGAGAGTGGGCTCCCAACTGGGCACTGTAAGGTCAGAGACAAAGTGAGTGCACAGAAACACTGGCAGTCAGAGTTCTCACACGAGTATTGCCTGGAAATTCTGCAACCATCTCATGTGTGCACTAGGATGAGACAGAAACACAAATGTAGTGTTGAGAGTTTAATTTCTCACTGCTGGAGGGAGAAAAATCAAATAAAAGGGAAGGACAGAATAAATTCTATATTAGAATATGAGAAATCAGTGGGAATTTACTAGTTTTGTTTTTTTTTTTTTCATTTTTGAGACAGGGTCTCCTTTTAGTCCCAGCTGGCCTGGAGCACTCTGTAGACCAGGCTGGCCTTGAACTCACAGAGATCTGCCTGCCTCTGCCTCCCAAGTGCTAGGATTAAAGGCGTGCGCCACTACGCCCGGTGACAAATTAGTCTTTTATAGTATGTTAATTGACTTGTCGTTCCTTCCCACAGGACCAAGAAATAGTCCTGTGAGTCAAGCAAAACCACAAGTGTTACTGTATGAGGTGTTTCCAAGAATTTACTAGTTTTAAATTTACACACACACACCACACCACACACACACACACACACACACACACACACACACGGATGAATGAGGCCCTTGCCCTTGCGCCTAAAAACACACATATGGTTAAGGCATTGCCATCTACTTTGTGGCATCTAACCACTGTTTTAAAAATAAAATAAAATAGCTGGGCGTGGTGGCGCATGCCTTTAATCCTAGCACTTGGGAGGCAGAGGCAGGCGGATCTTTGTGAGTTCAAGGCCAGCCTGGTCTATGGAGAAACTTCCAGGACAGCTGGGGCTACAGGGAGTCCCTGTCTCAAAAAGACCAAAAAATAAAATGAAATAAATATTCCTGGTCTGTATTATATAAACAAAGAAGTAACCAAAAGACTCATCAAGGACAGCTTTTCAATACAGAGAATTTTAATTAATTATATGATTAATAAATAGGGGATTATATAGTAATAATTGGTTAATGAGAGAAAAATAAACAAGTAACAACATATCCTACTGACAAGTTGTATATAAGTCTTAAGGAGAGTTTGTTAGATTTACATATAATTATTTTTCTTTTGGGGGGAGGGACTATTAAAGTGATATTGCATTTATAACCTCACGTATCAATTGTTCATTACTGAGTTATAAGAAGTCACTTGGGCATGGTGGTTCACGCCTTCAATTCCTACACTCAACAGGCAGAGGCAGGTAGATCTCTGTGAGATCAAAGCCAGCCTGGTCTATATGGTGAGTTCCAAGCACATTTTTAATTTTTATTTATTTATTATTACTATTATTATTATTATTATTAGTTTTTGAGACAGGGTCTCTCTGCAGCCCCAGCTGTCCTGGAACTCTCTGTGTAGACCAGGCTGGCCTTGAACTCACAGAGATCTGCCTGCCTCTGCCTCCCGAGTGCTGGGATTCATTTCTTTTTATATTGTGTGTATGAATATTTTGCCTACATGTATGTAAGTGCACCATGTGCATGCCTAGAACCCGTGGAGGCCAGAAGAGAGCATCAGATCCCTGGAACTGGAATTAAGGTCAGTTGTTAGCTGCCATGGTTGGTGGGAACCAAGCCCAGGTCTTCTGCAAGAACAGCCAGTGCTCTTAACCACTGAGCCATCTCTCCAGCCCCATCAATTAACTTTTGTATATTCACTTTATTTCCTGTATCCTTGGTGTCATCACTTATTAGTTCAAACACTTTTGTTATTAGTTCTTTGAGATTTTCTACAAGGCAAACTCATCTATGAGTCTTCTGTGCTTATTATTTCCTTTCAATTAACTTTTGTATATTCACTTTATTTCCTGTATCCTTGGTGTCATCACTTATTAGTTCAAACACTTTTGTTATTAGTTCTTTGAGATTTTCTACAAGGCAAACTCATCTATGAGTCTTCTGTGCTTATTATTTCCTTTTCTTGCTTTATTGCTCTAGCCAGGATTTCCACCAAAATGTAGAATGTTGCTACTGAAAGCCTTCACTCTGATTTAGGGTTAACACACTCAATGTTTTTGCCCTTAATTATGATGTAAGTCTTTTGTAGGTATTCTTTAGCAATCCAGATAAATTTGTAATTCTCCTTTGCTGGGAGATTTTTTATTTGATTTTTTTTTTTAAGTCTTGAGATTAAACCCAGGGTCTTATACACATGTCATATGAGGGTCTCACTACACCTGAATAACTCTAGCCCTTGCTGAGAAATTTTAATCATGAGTGGATAATGGATTTTATCAATGAACTTTTTTTTCCCAATGAACTTTTCTATATCAATTAGCACAACTATGTGAATTTTCTTCTTTAGTACATAAATGTGGTCCATCGTATTCCTTGATTTTTCAAATCCTGAACCATTCTTGCATATGTATCCTTGCATAACTATCCTGGACTAATTCCTTTGTATCCGTGCTATATCATATTCTTAAGGCAATGCTAAACAAATTTGATTTGTTAGTATTTTATCGAGCATGTTTGTATTTTTAGTCACAGAAGATATTGGTCTAAGGTCTTCAGTTCTTAATGTCTTCATCTGTTTTGGTGTTAGAGCTTGCTCTTCTTACAGAATGAGTTAGGAATTCTTCCCTCTGCTTTTGTTTTCTGGACCTGTTGTAATTTCTCTTCCATTGCTGTGACAAAACACTCTGACCGACATCAACTTGGGGAGGAAAGGGTTTATTTAGCTCACATCTCCTGGGTCACAGTTCATCACTCAGGGAGCCCAAGGCAGGAACTCAGGGCAGGAACCTGGAGGCAGGAGCTGAAGCACAGGCCATGGAGGAGGGCTGCTTACTAGCTTGCTCCTCTAGCCCATGCCCAGCCTGCCCTCTTATACGGTACACAACAACCTGCCCAGGTGGCACCACCCATAGTGGGCTGGGCCCTCCCACATTGCCCGACAATCAAGACAATACTCCACAGACGTGGCCACAGGCCAGTCCAATGGAGCCAATTCCCCAATTGAGGCTCCCTCAACCCAGGTGTGTCAAGTTGACACTAAAGCTATCCAGCACAATTGACCCCTTGTCAACTTGACACACAAAACACATCACTATTAAACCACCACCTTTCCAGTTCTTATCCCCAAAGTATGATGTTAACATTAATCACAACCTAAGACAGTACAACCTTAAAAGCCCCACAGTCCTTAAAATGTCCAAACACTTAAAAGTTCAGTCTATTAAAAGTCTCTTAACTGTGGGCTGCTGTAAAATCCAAAACAAGTACTGTCTTATTTCAAAGGGAAGAATCAGGCACTCTCAAACAAAACCTAAGTCCAGCAAAGTAGCTCAAGGCTGGACACCTGGGATTCACTCACGATCTTCTGGGCTCCAAAGGGTTTCGGCAGCTCCCCCTCTCCGACTCTGCCGTCCGTGGCACACTCATCTCGCAGGCCCAGGCCGACTCCATTCTACACCTACCGCTGCTCTTGGTGGTCGTCCCAGGGTACCGGCATCTCCAAAAAGCTGGGGTCGCTACTGAAACTGAGGCAGCACCTTCACCAATGGTCTCTTCTGACCTCTCCTGGTGCAAAGCCTCAGCTTCTCTCCATGACCCCTGCAATCCTGGGGTCTTCACAGCAACCGAGGTGCACTTCCACCAATGGTCTTTCCTGACCTCTCACAGTGCCAAGCCTCGGCTGCTCTCTGTGACCCCCTCAAATTTCAACACCGGAACCATATAGGAGACTCTTACACGTTACCAAGTCCGGCTTCTGGCTCGAGATGGAGGCTCAGGCCCTTTCTGGGTCACAGCTTCTGTGTGCTGACCTTGAAGATATTCTCCCCAGAAGATTTCACCTCAGTGATGCTGGTCTCTTGTTACTTACAGCTGATTTTTCAGCCCCAGCTAACCAGCATCAATTGCCCCAGTACCACAAAAGTTTCACTTCAGGTTCTGGTCTCTTGTTACTTACAGCTGATTCTCCACAGCCCCAGCTGACCAGAACCCACAGATTACACAGTCCTGATGATCTCTGCTCTCCTTTGAAACTAGAAACTTCACAAGCCAGGCCTCCATCTTCTACAACTCCTTCAGCAAAACTGCTCCAAGCTCCACAGCAACAATCTTTAGGCATTCAATGATCTTCCCAGCCCAAAGTTCCAAACGCCTCCACAATCCTTCCCCAAAACACCAAGGTCAGGTCTGTCACAGCAATACCCCACTCGTCTGGTACCAATTTCTGTCCTAGTTTGTCTTCCATTGCTGTGACAAAACACTCTGACCGACACCAACTTGGGGAGGAAAGGGTTTATTCAGCTTACATCTCCTGGGTCACAGTTCATCACTTAGGGAGCCCAAGGCAGGAACTCAGGGCAGGAACCTGGAGGCAGGAGCTGAAGCACAGGCCATGGAGGAATGCTGTTCACTGGCTTGCTCCCCTGGCTCATGCCCAGCCTGCCTTCTTATACGGTACACAACAACCTGCCCAGGGTGGCACCACTCATTGTGGGCTGGGCCCTCCCACACTGCTCAACAATCAAGACAATACTCCACAGATGTGGCCACAGGCCAATCCAATGGAGCCAATTCCCCAATTGAGGCTCCCTCAACCCAGGTGTGTCAAGTTGACACTAAAGCTATCCAGCACAATTGACCCCTTGTCAACTTGACACACAAAACACATCACTATTAAACCACCACCTTTCCAGTTCTTATCCCTAAAGTATGATGTTAACATTAATCACAGCCTAAGACAGTACAACCTTAAAAGCCCCACAGTCCTTAAAATGTCCAAACACTTAAAAGTTCAGTCTATTAAAAGTATCTTAACTGTGGGCTGCTGTAAAATCTAAAGCAAGTAGTGTCTTATTTCAAAGGGAAGAATCAGGCACACTCAAACGAAACCTAAGTCCAGCAAAATAGCTCAAGGCTGGACACCTGGGATTCACTCATGATCTTCTGGGCTCCAAAGGGTTTCAGCAGCTCCCCTTCTCTGACTCTACTGTCTGTGGCACACACAGCTCATCTCACAGGCCCAGGCCAACTCCATTCTACACCTGCTGCTGCTCTTGGTGGTCGTCCCATGGTCCTGGTATCTCCAAAAAGCTGGGGTCGCCACTGAAACTGAGGTTGCTTCTGACCTCTCCTCATGCAAAACCCTGGCTTCTCTTCCTGACCCCTGGAATCCTGGGGTCTCCACTGCAACCAAGGCCGCACTCTGACCAGTGGCCTTTCCTGACCTCTCACAGTGCCAGGCCTCAGCTGCTCTCTGTGACCCCTTCATGCTTTCAACATCGGAATCATATAGGAGACTCTTACACATTACCAAGTCCTGCTTCTGGCTTGACATGGAGGCTCATGCCCCTTCTGGAACATAGCTTCTGTGTGCTGACCCTGAAGAAATTCTTCCCAGAAGATTTCACCACAGAGATGCTGGTCTCTTGTTACTTACAGCTGATTCTTCAGCCCCAGCTGACCAGAGCCCATAGATCAAACAGTCCTGACGATCTCTGCTTCCCTTTGAACCTTCACAAGCCAGGCCTCCATCATCTACAACTCCTTCAGCAAAACTGCTCCAAGCTCCACAGCAATGATCGATCTTTAGGCATTCAGTGATCTTCCCAGCCCAAAGTTCCAAACGCCTCCACAATCCTTCCCCAAAACACCAAGGTCAGGTCTGTCACAGCAATTCCCCACTCTCTGGTACCAATTTCTGTTGTAGTTTGCCTTCCATTGCTGTGACAAAACACTCTGACTGACATCAACTTGGGGGGGAAAGGGTTTATTTAGCTCACATCTCCTGGGTCACAGTTCATCACTTAAGGGAGCCCAAGGCAGGAACTCAGGGCAGGAACCTGGAGGCAGGAGCTGAGGCATAGGCCATGGAGGAACGCTGCTTACTGGCTTGCTCTCCTGGCAAAAGCACTCGCCCCTTTGGAGCCAAAACTTCTAGACCAGCAGAACACAAGGTCATGGGTACAGGAAACAAAAATTTTCCTACTGGGTCACTAGGGGTGATAGTGAGTGGAATCATTCCCACTTCCACCCCTTGGTTCCTGGACCCATGAATTCTGGCTATAGGAGAAACAGTACCATATAGTGGGCACTGATTCAAAGCATATACTGCTTGCTGGAGAACCTTGCCCCAGCCCTCCAGGGTATTGCTACCTAATTGGCACTGTAACTGTGTCTTCAAGAGGCCATTCCATCGTTCTATCAAGCCAGCTGCTTCTGGGTGGTGGGGAACATGGTAAGACCAGTGGATACCATGACCATGGGCCCACAGTCGCACTTCTTTGGCTGTGAAGTGAGTTCCTTGGTCAGAAGCAATGCTGTGAGGAATACCATGACGGTGGATAAGGCATTCTGTAAGTCCCTGGATGGTAGTTTTGGCAGAAGCATTACGTGCAGGAAAGGCAAATCCATAACCAGAATAAGTATCTATTCCTGTAAGAACAAAACGCTGTCCCCTCCATGATGGAAGTGGTCCAATGTAGTCAACCTGCCACCAGGTTGCTGGCTGGTCACCCCGGGGAATAGCACCATATCGGGGGCTCAATGTTGGTCTCTGCTGTTGGCAAATCTGGCACTCGGCAGCAGCTGTAGCCAGATCAGCCTTAGTGAGTGGGAGTCCATGCTGTTGAGCCCATGCATAACCTCCATCTCTGCCACCATGACCACTTTGTTCATGGGCCCATTGAGCAACAACAGGGATAGCTGGAGAAAGAGGCTGACAATCCACAGAACGAGTCATCCGATCTACTTGATTATTAAACTCATCCTCTGCTGAGATCACCTTTTGATGAGCATTTACATGAGACACAAGTATCTTCACATCCTTTGACCATTCAGAGAGCTCTATCCACATACTTCTTCCCCAAATGTCTTTCTCACCAATTTTCCAGTCATGCTCCTTCCAAGTCCCTGACCATCCAGCCAAACCATTGGCTACAGCCCATGAATCAGTATATAATCGAACCTCTGGCCATTTCTCCTTCCAGGCAAAATGCACAACCATGTGCACTGCCCGAAGTTCTGCCCACTGTGAAGACTTTCCTTCACCAGTGTCCTTTAGGGTTGTTTCAGAAATTGGCTGTAATGCTGCAGCTGTCCACCTCTGGGTGGTGCCTGCATAGTGTGCAGAACCATCAGTAAACCAGGCCCTAGTCTTCTCTTCCTCGGTCAACTGATTATAGGGCAAACCCCATGAAGCCATAGGTGCATGCTTAAGCACAGGAGGCATTGTAACAGGAGTGGGAACCATAGGCATTTGGGCAACTTTTTCATGTAGCTTGCTTGTGTGCCCTCAGGGCCTGCCCGGGCCCTATCACGTATGTACCACTTCCATTTGATAATGGACTGTTGCTGTGCACGTCCTACTTTATGGTCTGGTGGGTCACATAACACCCAGCTCATGATGGGCATCTCAGGTCGCATGGTGACTTGGTGGCCCACTGTCAAATGTTCAGTTTCTACTAAGGCCCAATAGCAGGCTAAGAGCTGTCTCTCAAAAGGAGAATAGTTGTTTACAGATGAAGGTAGAGCTTTACTCCAAAATCCCAAGGGCCTCCATGTGATTCCACTACGGGAGCCTGCCACAGACTCCAGATGGCATCTCTATCTGCCACTGATACCTCAAGCAGCATTGGGTCCTCTGGATCATATGGCCCTAGGGGCAAAGCAGCCTGTACTGCAGCCTGGACCTGTGGCTCCTTCAACCCAGGTGTGTCAAGTTGACACTAAAGCTATCCAGCACAGGACCTAATTTGAAAAATTGTTGTCATCACTATAGTCAATATGTATTTGGATTTCTAATACTTTTAAATATTTATTTATCATTTCTTTTTAAAGATTATTTGTTTATCTTATGTACGTGAGTGTTTGCCTGCATGTATGTATTTGTACCACATGGGTGCAATCCCTGCAGAGTCCAGAAGAGGGCATCAGATTGTGACTGAGGCAACACACAGAGTTTGAGACAGGACAGGAACACAAAAGCTTTGGGATGAGACTGTACACAAGGCGGATCCCTTGGGAGGAGGGATCAGTGGTGGGTCCAGAATACAGCACTGGTGCTGGTATTGGGAACTGGGGGGTTTCTTCTTGGCTTCCAAGTCCTTTTTAATCTCTTCAAGTTTTTTAGCCAGGTTTGGCATGTCATAGTTCTGAGCCAGATACATTCCAACCACGTTGCCCAAAGTAAATCCAAGCAGGAACTGAAGCATTTTGTCAGTGGGGAGGATGATGAGGGTGGGGATGGCACTTCAGCCCATCTGCTCAGTGGGGCCTCCACCCCCTCCTGAGAGGGCCTCATTTTTTTTTATGCACACCATTCCTTATTTTTCTGTGAAGATTTTAAGAATGCATATATATGTATACCTTATACATCAATGTACACACACACACACATACACACACACACACACACACACACATATATATATATATATATATATATATATATATATATATATATTATAATTCTTTTAAGGTGTTTTCTCTCTTCTCCAACAGAATTAATCCCATTTGTTGGATCTTTTTCCTTCTACCAGATTGACTCTCGTGTTTGGTCATTTTCTCTGAGAGATCTCTGTGCATCAAAGTTTTCTTCTTTGCTCTCACCGTCTCTTGCTTACACTCTGGTTCTACATTTCAGCTTAGGTTAATGCTCTAATGTTCCTGCTCTGAACAGAGACTTCTGGACCGTGGAAGTGAGTCAGCTTCCAGTCATGCAACTGCTCCTGAATCTGTCTGAGGGCTAGAGATAGGCTTCCAGATGACAGAAGTCTAAACAAGCCATGTAAATTCCTGTTCTTGAGCAGGCAACAAGCTCAGTCCTGGCCTCACACAGGATTGAGGCTGAAACCTCTCAGATCAGCCATCAGCCGGAGTCGGATGTTTGTGGCTCCAGTTCCTACAGACACTGAAGCCCAGCTCTTAGCTTTCTTTGAGTTTCCAGGACCAGCCCTATCAGCTGTAGTTTTCCATTCCCTTTTGAGAGCCTGGAGTTTGGAGGAGTGGCTTTTAGTCTTTGCTATCTTGAAAGGTCTAAACAGCTATGCATTGTAAGGCTGGGGTGATAAAACTCAGCCAGGAAAGTGCTTAGCTTGCAATCACAAGGACGTGACTTGGTCCCCAGCATCCGTGTTTTAAAAAAGAAAAGCTGGGTGCCATGGCCTGGGCTGGGAGACAGAGACAGAAGGACCTCTGGGATTTTCGGGTCAGCCAACCTAGCCTACTTGGTGGGCTCCAGGTTCCACAGAATCCTGTCTCAAATAAGATGGGAGCTGGGCCCTCAGGAGGCAGAGGCAGGCAGATCTCTGTGAGTTCAAAGCCCACCTGGCAAGTTCCAGGCCAGCTGGGACTACAGGGAGACCTTGTCTCAAAAAGACCTGGGAAAAAAGAAAGTGGGGACCGCAAAGATGGCTTATCAGTTAAGAGCACTGGCTGTTCTTGGAGAGGACCCGGCTTGCTTCTCAGCGCCCACATGGAGAGCAAGCACCCATCTTTAACTGCAGCTCCAGCAGCTCCAATGCCCTTTTTGGGCCGTCATGGACATTATACACATGTGGTGCACTTACATGCATGCTGGCAACACACTCATAGACATATAATAAAAATAAACAAAATCTTTAAAAACAAACAAAAAAATCCTCAAGGCTTCTGAGAAATGGCAGCCAAGGATGTTCTCTGGTCTCCATACGCACACACATGTAAGTGCACCTGCACGCACACATACACCTGCACACACACAAAGGCAATGTATGATAAACATGAGAGACACTGGTCCTCCAGGCGTGTGAAGTACCACAGTGATTAGGCACACAGGCTCTGGCTATGGATCTGAGCAGACTGAGACTGAAATCCTAGCTCTGCTGCTTACCAGCGTACAGCCTTGGCCACATTGTGTGACTTCATCCATGTACAACAGACAATACAGTGTTGCCTGGGCAACAGAAAGATGACAGGATGGCTGGCACGTGGAAGTCCCCTCCCCAAATCTTGTTCACCATCAAGCTTATTTTCAATAAATTGTGTTATAATGTCCAGGTCTACATGTGGCTGTGTGTGTGTGTGTGTGTGTGTTTCTGGAGATGGACTCAGCCTTGCCACATGCACCACAGGCATCTTACTATTGTTTGTTGATGCATCTCTAGTGGTTCACTTGATAGTTTGAGATAAGGTCTCACCGTGTAGCCGGGGCTTGCCCAGAACTAACTATATACACCAGGCTTTGAACTCTCAGGGATCAACTTGCTTCTTTGTCCCAAACGCTGGGATTAAAGTCACATGGCAAAAATAAAAAAAATAAAAAATAAAGTCACATGGCACATGCTAGGCTGCTAAGGATTCATTTGAATATGAGAAAATTCAAGATTTCTCTATGCCTTTGAGAGATTTCGTAAAACTGGTTATTTATGTGTATAGTTCTCTCTCTCTCTCTCTCTCTCTCTCTCTCTCTCTCTCTCTCTCTCTCTCGGCTGTGTGTGCTTTGAATGGCAGAGACCAGGTGGATAAGCCAGGTGGGGAGTGTGGCGAGGTGGGGGCTTCGTGACATGTTCAGTGATGTGGCCTTGTGAATTTCTTTACTTAATGTCCATTCACTGAAGGATTGATTCATGAAATTCAGACTCAGTTTCCTCCATTTACCAAGTGCTTTTATTAGCTTCCAGAGGTCTCAAGCATGCACAAATCACACTCTTCACACTTTTATATAGACTAACGAGGTCCTCAACCTGCTCTAACACATTTCTGTTAGCCATAAACAGCTAGAAAATGTTTTAAAAAAATCTATTTTGCACCAGGCATGGTGGCGAATGGCTTTAATCCCAGCACTCAGGAGGCAGAGGCAGGTAGATCTCTGTGAGTTCAAGGCCAGCCTGACTAAAGGGAGACCCTGTTTCAAAATGTAAAAAAAA
>VZQC01002390.1:1902444-1943141 GCA_009823505.1 Rhizomys pruinosus | reverse complement strand
GACTTTTTTTTTTTTTTTTGTATTTTTGAGACAGGGTCTCCCTGTAGCCCCAGCTGTCCTGGAGCTCACTCTGTAGACCAGGCTGGCCTTGAACTCACAAAGATCCGCCTGCCTCTGCCTCCCAAGTGCTAGGATTAAAGGCGTGTGCCATCATGCCCGGCCCAGAAGACTTTTTAAAGCAGATATAAATTACCTCCTTTGGTCACATCTATGTACACACAGACACACACAGATACACACAGACACAAACCCACACACAGGCACTATTGCAATGTTTGGGAGTTTTTAATTTTTTTTTTTCCTGTGATGTACACTGAAGTGTTCTCTATTTTTTTTCAATTGTAGTAAAATCTGCATAACATAAAAACTGCCATTTAAATGAGAGCTCAGCCCAACATTCTGTTCAGGAAGTATCAAGTCTTCTGTGTGCAGAATTCCCACAATCCATCTCCACACAGGACATATCAAAACACAATGCTTAAGCTGGTTGTGGTGGTGCACAGCTTTAATCTCAGCACTGGGAGGGATCTCTGTGAGACTGAGGCCAGCCTGGTCTACACAGTGAGTTCCAGGCCATCTGGGCAGACAGGGAGACTCTCTTAAAATTTTTTTTTTATTATTAATTTTTATTTATTTCTGTATGTGTATGAATGTACTGTCTGCATGCAAGTCTATGCACCCGTGTCGTGCAATGCCGCGGAGGTCAGAAGAGGGTGTCGGACTCCCCTGGAACTGGAGTTTCAGATGGTTCTCGGCCGCCATGTGGGTGCTGGGGATCGAACCCGGGTCCTCTTAAGAGCGGTCGGTGCTCTTAACCGCTAGGCCATCTCTCCAGCCCAGGGAGACTCTCTTTAAAGAGAACAAAAACAAAGCAAAAACCTACAATGGTTTAAAAACTATCAGTTTTTTAAAAAACACTATCAATTTGATTAAGTGCCTCTTATTCAAAGAATTAGAGCTGAAGAAAAAAGGTGGACGTGGGACGTCAGCTCTCCTCTGTCCAGGGTCCAGAGCCCTTTTGACAACCCTCCCGTTTTATCATTCCTTGCTTCTCCATCATAATGTTTTGCAAAAACACAATTTAGAACAGAAAACAAATATTTTGTCCCCTGCTGATATACAAAAGCTAAAGTTTGTAACAAGGCAACTATTTTATAGCTCTCCAAGCTCATTAAAAGCCCATTCTTCCTGCTGTTTTCTGACTTTTGGACAGGCCTGTAATTAAGATAGGTGGCTGTGATGCTCAGGGCTCCCACGAGGAGCCTTCTGGCCACACTCAACTGGCTACATTATGCTATTCTACATGTTCCTTAATATCTTAAGTCCTAGCTGTCTACATAATATCAAATGTATGCCATTTCCTGCCTAAAACGTTTTCTCCCATGTTATAGCCATTAAGGAAGTTATAATTCTGAGATGTCTGAGTTTTACTGCTAAGCAGATGGATCTTTTTCCGGTATTGAATATAAATATTAAGGCTCTAAAATATAAATTATTCTATGTTCATGGGAGTTATATTTCACTTCTATATTTCCTAGAAATTTTAATCCTATAAAAATAGGCAGGCCAGGCTACAGAGATGACTCAGCAATTAAAAGTACTTATAACTCTTTACATTTTTATTTATTTGTTTGTTTTTATTTTATGTGTCATAGAGTAATCTGCCTGCATGTGTCCAACGCCCATGGAGGCCAGAAGAAAGGTTGGAGCCTCTGTAAATGGAGTTACATATGGTCTTTAGCTGCCATATGGGTGCTGGAAACTGAACCCCGATCCTCTGCAAGAATAGCCAGTGCACTTAACCACTGAGCCATCTCTCCAGCCTCAGGAATGCCTACAACTCTTGCAGAGAACAGGAATTTGGTTCCCAAAACCTACATCAGGCATCTGACAACTGCCTATAACTCTAGCTCTAGGGCCCTCTTTTGGCCTCTGTGGGCACTGCACTCACATGCCCATACCCTCACATATATACCTAAATACAAATAAGCCTTAACAAAAAGAAAAAGAAAATAGGCCAGGACATCTTATTAGAGTGTGATATTCAGCATTACACCCCCTCTGGACTTAAAAATGTTCTAGAGTATTGCAGAATAGAAATGGTACAGTAAGGGTCAGTAGCAGGGACTGTGTAAATCTAAGGGACACAAATCTAAGGGCTGACTGGAGTGGAAAAGACACCTGGTAGCCCAGGACCCAGGGCCCAGGGGCAAGCTGCTGAGAGGCCTGGTTTCTGTGACTCTCCATCAACTCTTTACAGTTACCCCTGCAGCTGTTTTTCTCTCTTTATTCTTGTTTTAACGGTTTCTTCGACCCAGTCACCTTTTACTTCTCTGTCCTTAGGCCATAATAATTTTTCTAGTCTTTCAAACCCAACCCCATGTGTAAGCCCCACATCTCCTAGCCTTTCAGTTTAGGCCCAGAGACCAAATACTTTGGAAGCTATCACTAGAAGATGTCTTGATTTCCTACTCTTCACCTCATCAAGCCTCACACTGAAAGCAACTGGCAAAACTCAAAGGTGTGAGTCCAGGTGGGGCTGTCCAGAGCAGAAAGTGCAGGATTTGGCTTGGTTAATACTTCAAAAACAATGACAGAAGCCGTGAAGGATGGGTTTCCTCTGAGAGAAAAGAAGTTGGCCTCCATGCTTGGAGAAAAAAACAACAATAAATCAAAAACAAACAGTAAAACAGATTCCTATGGAGAAATTTATGGTCCCTACTGGGGAATATTATTTGAGCCTGGTACAGTTCTGGCTACAACTTACATCTGAGAGAACTTTTATAAAAAGCCAAAAATAGCGGGGGCAGAGTGGCCATGTCTTTAATCCCAGCACTCAGGAGGCAGAGGCAGGCAGCGATCTCTGTGAGTTCAAGGCCAGTCTGGTCTACAGAGCGAGTTCCAAGCCAGCTGAGGCTACAGGGAGACCCTGTCTCAAAAGTTAAAAAAAAAAAAAAGCCAAAAATAAGTGTTCTCCCTAGACCTTTGATTTAATTGGCCCACATGGGGCCTAAACAAAGCTATTTTTTTTTTTATTTATTTCTGCATGTGTATGAATGTACTGTCTGCATGCAGGTCTGTGCACCCGTGTTGTGCAATGCTGCGGAGGTCAGAAGAGGGTGTCAGATTCCCTTGGAACTGGAGTTCTCCTGGAATTGGAGTTTCAGACGGTTCTCGGCTGCCATGTGGGTGCTGGGGATCGAACCCGGGTCCTCTGTAAGAGCGGTCAGCACTCTTAACCGCTAGGCCATCTCTCCAGCCCCCACAAAGCTATTTTTTAAAGTTCCCCAGGTATTTAGTGTAGGGCAGAGACTCACACAGAAGCAGGGGCCACCATCCAGGGGTCGAAAGCAGACACAGTGCTGGATTCAGGATAACTGATATCTTAACACCAGAGGGGTGGGGAGAATAACTGTTAAGTGAAGACAGTGTTTTTATATACAATATTATCATGTTTTTCTTTATACCAGTGTGTAAATGAAATACGATCTTTTTATGGAGGAAGGTACCTACAAGGTGAAATTGCTCAGAGCCTGGGAAAATCATACAATGGGCTGAAGAGACAGCTTCATGGTTAAGAGCACTGGCTGTTCTTGCAGCAGACCTGGGTTCAGCTTCCAACACCTGCTTGGCCATTAGCAACTGTCTGTGACTCCAGTTTCAGGAGATCTAACTCCCTCTTCTGGGGCTTCATGCACATGGTACATATACATACATGCAAGCAAAACATTCATACACACAAAATAAAAAGAAAACATAATCTTAAAAAAAGTAAACTAACAAGCCATACAATCCTATAGTAAAGAAGCAAGTTGAGGGGTGCGTCTGAACATCACCAACCATAATTATTATTTTGTTCACATTACAATGGCACACTGTCAAGGACATCAACACCTCACCTCGGCCACCATGTGGCCTAATCTTCCCCTCATCAACCCTTGTCATTGAAGGTGGTTCAAAGGTGGTTTCTACCTGCTTAATGACTGTCTATAATTCTGCTGTGTTGCCAGTGACAGTCAAAGAGATGATGAAATGCCTGACAACAATACCTTAAGGGAAGGGCTTGTTTTGGCTCCCAGTTTTAGGGAATACAGTCCATCCTGGCAGGGAAGGGAGGTTGGTAATAGTCAGTTTCTCAGTCAGGAAGCAGAAAGGAAACAGGAAATGGGGCTGGGTTATAAAACCTCAAGACTTTCGCTTTTTTTTTTTTTTTTTTTTTTTTGGTCTTTTTGAGACAGGGTCTCCCTGTAGCCCCAGCTGTCCTGGAACTCACTGTGTAGACCAGGCTGGTTTTGAACTCATAGAGATCCACCTGCCTCTGCTTCCCTAGTGCTGGGATTAAAGGCATGCACCACCACACCTGCCCAGCTCAGACTTTCAGTTACTTACTTCCTCTGGCGAGGCTCCACGTCCTAGAGTCCACAACCTTTCAAAATAGCGCGACCAGCTAGCGACCCTGTGTTCAAACACATGAGTTTATGGGACCTTATCGCAATGAAACAATAAGGTGTTTTGAATGCTTAGCCTCCACTCAAAACATCTGCTGCCTTTCAGATGTTTGATTGAGGTTGCTGAGTCCAGGCTTTGAGTGGAAGCCCTGGCCTTGGCACTGATCTTCTGTGGGCTCTCTGCCCCAGCCTCTGGTCTCTGACCCCCCAGCTCTGCCCTCATCTGGCTCTGCGTAAACTACTGTAAAGGAAGGATTTATTTGGGATTTTTGTTTCATAAGTTGGCGTTCTGTCTCTGTTGTTTTGGGGCTTGTGGTGAGGAAGAGCATCACGTGGAAATGGGGCTGAGCCGATCACCTCATAGAGGCCAGGAGGCAGAGAGGAACAGAGGAGAGAGCCTGCGATGAGACAGATCCTCCAAGAACACCTTTTCCAAGTGACCTGTTTCGTCTACTTATGTCTACTTCTGGAAGTTCCTATCCCCTCCCAGTAATGCTTTCAAGTTATTACTCCCTCAGTGGAAACAGCCATTGGTGAAGTCATAGCTCTCTTGACTCAGACATTGAAAGCCACAGTACAGCCCTATATTAAAGATATCCTGTCACATCTCAGTGGGGGACTGAGCCCTTTCTGGGGGTGAGGTGGGAGGTGGGCTGTTCTTGGAGGATCTGTTTCATCAAAGACTCTTTCCTCTGTTCCTCTCTGCTTCATATCCAAGGCACTTCATACACAAACCAGCACAGGCTGAGTTAGGGACATGGCTGCGGCCACCTTAACTTTGAGACACACATCTGTATCTTGAGTCTTTTTTTACCATATTGGCATGAGATCTGGAATTTTCATGGAATATGGATGCCTGTTTGTGTGGCCTTGAACTCGATAGAAGTCTCCTACCCAAGGCTGTAGGAGAATGAAGTATCAGATGCACAGGGGGGAAAGATCACCGCTGTTATGATGTCACAGGGCTGGGCTCCCAGGAGGTAGTCACTGTCTTCCCTGATGTCCAGCCTGAAGCACACAGAGGGAGGTTTACACAGATAGACAGGTCCTGAGTCTTCCGTGGCTGCTTGAGGCTCTGAAGCCTTCAGCCCCCAGCAGGGAGCTGTGGATAGAGCAGAAGCCAAGTGTTGTCTGAAAGGGGGAACAGGTGAGTTCTGGGATGCTTTACAGAGTAGGGCGCAACCTCTGGTCCTCCAGTTCCTTATTAAGGATGTGATCTTGGCCAAGCTGTGAGGCTCCTGTGAACCTCAAATCTGTTATCTGTGAAGTGGGGATAAGAACATCTTCATTGTGCACTGAGGCTTAGCTTGGTGAGCATTTTGTGCCCAGGCTTCTGATACTGATGTTGCAAAACAGAACAGAGCATTTACCTCCTGGGGCTATTCAGAAATGTAAACATTGTGAAGTTGCTTAGATTGCTCAAGAAACCTAGATTTTACTGTGATCCTTAACCCCTACGGCCTTCCAGGCTGTAAACTGCAGAAATCACCAGTCTATCAACACTCTGGAGCAGAGCAACTCACAGCCCTTGCACTAGGTTCTGCAAAAATAAGCTGGACCTGGCTGGGATGGAACTGGGATAGAAATATGGGTCAGTTGTAGAGGATACGACAGAGCACCAGGTGTGACCGTACATGCCTGTAATCTCAGCAAGTGGGAGGCTGAAGCAGGAGAATCAAAAGTTCAAGGTTGGGCTGGGCATGGTGCCACACACCTTTAATCCCAGCACCTGGGGGCGGGGGGCAGAGGCAGGATATCTGTGAGTTCAAGGCCAGCCTGGTCTACAGAGTGAGTTCCAGGCCAGCAGGGGCAACAGGGAGACCCTGTGTCAAAAATAGCAAAAAGAAAGAAAGAAAGAAAGAAAGAAAGAAAGAAAGAAAGAAAGAAAGAAAGAAAGATAGAGAAAAAGAAAGAAAGAAAGAAAGAAAGAGAAAAAGAAAGAAAGAAAGAAAAGAAAAGAAAAGAAAAGAAAAATAAATATATTACTAATCTACCTCATTTATAAATTGCCATGAACTATAACAAAAAAAGACAAAATAGACAAATAAAAAGCACACAAGAAATCATAATTACTCATAAGCCTAACAATTAGAGACTTTACAAAATTGTTTTATTCTAATATAGACTCACTATTCTATAACTAAACACTAAGTTAGTAAAGTACATAAAAATGATACCATAACATCTGAAAACTTTTGAATAATAACCTAACTTCTTTCATAATAGGATATAGATACGTATTGATGGCCTACTATATTCCAGGCACTGGGATCCATCTCTGAAACAACCTGAATTTTGCCATCATAAAATTTACATATTAGGGGCTAGAGAGATGGCCTAGCGGTTAAGAGCATCGAACGCTCTTAGAGAGGAACCGGGTTCGATCCCCAGCGCCCACATGGTGGCCGAGAACCGTCTGAAACTCCAATTCCAGGAGAACTCCAGTTCCAGGGGAATCCGACACCCTCTTCTGACCTCCGTGGCATTGCACGACACGGGTGCACACACCTGCATGCAGACAGTACATTCATACACATACCAAAATAAATTTTAAAAAATTTAAAAAGTTTACATATTAGTACGTACAGATGATCAATAAGCAACAAATATATCAGTATATTATATCATTTTTTGGAATAAGTTAAATGCTATGAGAGTGAATTGTGAATTCAGGGATGGGGGCTGTCATTTAAACAGGATAAAGACAGAACATCTCGTCACAGGGGTGACACTGGAACAAAATTAGAAAGATATCAGAAGGCCAGCTGTTGGAGAAAGTGAATTTCAGGCAGAGGTAGCCACTGTGTGTGGAGCATTCTAGGAATAATAAAGATACATTGATGGTGAACATAGACCAAAGGAGGGGGAAATGCATAGGAATCCAGAGGCATGCCAGGAGAGCAAGGCCAGGTATTGATAGTTCTCTCAGGGTAGTGGTGTTGAACAGTTTCTGTCATTTTCATGTGCTCAGGGGTGAAATGTCTGTACAAATGTTTAAGTTGATAGTTAACTAGCATGCTTCCTCACTCATAAATTTTAAGCATGCTTTATATATTTGGGGTACAAGTACTTGTGGGACATAAAGTAGGGCATGGTAACACATGCCTTTACTCCCAGCACTCAGGAGGCAGAGGCAAGCAGATTTCTGTGAGTTCAAGGCCAGCCTGGTCAACAGAGCAGGGTTTTTCAAGACAGGGTCTCCCTGTAGCCCCAGCTGTCCTGGAACTCACTCTGTAACCAGCTAGCCCAACTCCCAAAGATCTGCCTGCCTCTGCCTCCCGAGTGCTAGGATTAAGGCGTGCGCCACCACGCCCGGCTTTAGCACAATTCTTAACCGAAGGGACAGAGTCAGGCACCTCCATGGATCTCAAGCCACTAGCACATAGCAGGTGATCCGTACATGTAATGAATGAATGACAGACACACACAGGGAGAGGGTTGGGACCTGGGAATGTCTAAGATCCCAGGTGGCCTCAGAAAAACGGTGCGTTCTCGCGCATGGGACGGGGGGAGCTGAGGGCGCCCGGTACACAAGGCCTGTGTGGAGGCAGGAGAAGGAGGACTCTGTCCACTTATTGTTTATTGACTCTGAGAGTAACTCTTTCACAAGTTGGATCCCACAAAGGAGTGAAGCTTTCTCTATAGGGAAAAAAAAAACAACTCAAAATATGTCCACGTTGCTCCACCCGGATAGATCGGCTCTGGGAACACAGATGTTCCAGTTTTCAGAGTAGACACAAAACCAAGAAAGACAAATCAAAACACAAGGATTCAGCAGGGTCAAATTTTTTTTTTTTTTTTTTTTGCATCAAAGCAAGCCTGCATTTCTAGAAGCCTGGCTGCCAGTCTCAGCGGCCCAACAATGACAGCAGAAATGCTGACACTTAGCTGGCTATCAAACTGTCAGAGGAAAGAAGGTTCTTGAAGTAGAGAAATTAGGCAGCCATCATCTCCTCCGTCATCCCAAACCAACGGATACTAACCAATAAAGACACATTTGTTAAAAATCATCCCAGTGTGTCCCTGGCTGTGTTGAAACACAGAAGTCCCTTTTCCACTGTGCATTGACCAGAGCCAGGACAGCTCAAATTCCAAGATTAAAAACAAAAACCTTAAAGCATTTAATATTTTTTTACTCTCTGAACCACACTAACCGTTCTTTGGGTTGAATTCTTCGGTCATGAAGGCAGTCCTGGAAGCCTCTATTCAGACCAACTGGGCAGTGGAGAAGACAGGAAAACTCAGGAGAAATGCTTTAAATATTTAGTCTGTGGCTTTGTTGAGCTAGGACTGCCAATACCCTATAAAAAGGAACTTTATCCAGAATACATTTTTCTCATATATGTCTAAAGCAAAAGGAACATGCTGGGACCATGTGGTGGCCTGAAATAATGCAAAGTAGAGTTGAATTTGCCTCATACAGGTAAATCCAGAGTCTCCTGCAGCTCAGGCTGGCCTCTGTAGAGAAGGTGACCTTGAACTTTTGTTTTTTGGTTTTCGTTTTGGTTTTTTGGTTTTGCTTTTTGTCTGTTTGAGACAGGGTCTCCGCCCTGGCTCCAGCTGGCCTGAGAATTGCTCTTTAGACCAGGCTGCCCGTGAAATACCGAGTCCTGGCCTGCCTCTGCTCTCCCAAAGTTTAGTTAAAAGCGTACCCCAACACCCAGCACTTTGAACTTTTTTTTTTTTTTTTTTTTTTTGCTATTTTTGACACAGGGTCTCCCTGTTGCCCCCGCTGGCCTGAGAACTCACTCTGTAGACCAGGCTGGCCTTGAACTCACAGATATCCTGCCTCTGCCCCCCGCCCCCAGGTGCTGGGATTAAAGGTGTGTGGCACCATGCCCAGCCCAACCTTGAACTTTTGATTCTCCTGCTTCAGCCTCCCCTGCTGAGCTGAGATTACAGGCATGTACGGTCACAACCTGGTGCTCTGTCGTATCCTCTACAACTGACCCATATTTCTATCCCAGTTCCAGTCCCAGCCAGGTCCAGCTTATTTTTGCAGAACCTAGTGCAAGGGCTGTGAGTTGCTCTGCTCCAGAGTGTTGATAGACTGGTGATTTCTGCAGTTTACAGCCTGGAAGGCCGTAGGGGTTAAGGATCACAGTAAAATCTAGGTTTCTTGAGCAATCTAAGCAACTTCACAATGTTTACATTTCTGAATAGCCCCAGGAGGTAAATGCTCTGTTCTGTTTTGCAACATTCACTTGGTCTTTCAAGGGACCGGTCTCCTGTGTAGCCCCAGCTGTCCTGGAACCCACTCTGTAGACAATGCTGCCTTGAACTCACCAAGATCTGTACCTGCCTCTTGGCCTCCCGAGTCTAGGATTCAAGGGCGTGCGCCACCCGCCGGCTTAGTCACAATTCTTAACCGAAGGGACAGAGTCAGGCACCTCCATGGATCTCAAGCCACTAGCACATAGCAGGTGATCCGTACATGTAATGAATGAATGACAGACACACACAGGGAGAGGTTGGACCTAGGGAATAGTCTAAGATCCCAGGTGGCCTCAGAAAAACGGCTGCGTTCGTGCGTCATGGGAAGGGGGGAGCTGAGGGCGCCGGTACACAAGCGTGTCCTGTGGGAGGCAGGAAGAAGAGGACTCTGTCACTTTATGTTTTTATTGACTCTAGAGTAACTCTTCACAAGTTAGATCCACAAGGAGGAACGAGACATTTCCATATAGGGAAAAAAAAAAACTCAAATAAGTCCCCACGTTGCTCCACCCGGATAGATCGGCTCTGGGAACACGATGTTCCAGCTTTTCAGGAGTAGACACAAACACCAAGGACAAGAACCACAATCAAAACAAACCAATGGATTCAGGCAGGGTCAAATTTTTTTTTTTTTTGTTTTTTTGCAGTCGAAGAAGCAGGCCTGCATTTCTAGAAGCCTGGCTGCCAGTCTCAGCGGCCCAACAATGACAGCAGAAATGCTGACACTTAGCTGGCTATCAAACTGTCAGAGGAAAGAAGGTTCTTGAAGTAGAGAAATTAGGCAGCCATCATCTCTCCGTCATCCCAAACCAAAACGATACTAACCAATAAGGACACATTTGTTAAAAATTCAAAAGCCCAGTTGTGTCCCTGGCTGTGTTGAGACACGACATCCCGTTTTCCACTGTGCATTGACCAGAGCCGACAGGCCACACGCTCAAATTCCAAGATTAAACACAAAAACCTTAAGCATTTATATTTTTTTTACTCTGCTGAACCACCAAACACGTTCTTTGGTGTGAATTCTTCGGTCTGAAGGCTCCTGGAAGCCTCTATTCAACCACTGGGCAGTGGAGAATAACAGAAAAAACTCCAGGAGAAATGCTTTAATATTTAAGTCCTGTGGGCTTTGTTGAGCTAAGGACAAATGCGCAAAATACCCTATAAAAAGGAACTTTACAGAATAACATTTTTTCTCATATATTCTAAAGCAAAAGGAACATGCTGGGACCATGTGGTGGCCTGAAATAATGCAAAGTAGAGTTGAATTTGCCTCATACAGGTAAATCCAGAGTCTCCTGCAGCTCAGGCTGACCTCTGTAGAGAGTGATGACCTTGATACTTTTTTTTTTTGGTTTATCGTTTTGGTTTTTTGGTTGTTTGCTTTTTGTTCGTTGTAGAAGGGTCTCCGCTGTAGCTCCAGCCCCCCTGGCTGCAGGTGCGTATGTAATCCTGCTTTGAACCCAGAGCATGCTTGACCACAGAATCCTGTCGCCTTGCCTCCCAAGGGTTAGGATTAAAGCAGGTACCACAACCACACCCAATACTTTGCAACTTTTTTTTTTTTTTCTTTTTTTTGCTATTTTTGACACAGGGTCTCCATGTTTGAACCTGTGGCCTGGAATCTCACTCTGTAGACCAGACTTGTGCCTGACATCACAGATATTCCTAGCCTGCTTGCCGCCGGCCCGCCCACCCAGGTGCTGGGATTAACAGGTGGTGTGCAACCATTGGCCCCAGCCACACCTTGAACTCTGTTTGATTCTCCTGTTCAGCCTCCCACTTGGAAATTACAGGCATGTACGGTCACACTGGTGCTCTGTCGTATTCCTCTACAACGTGACCCATATTTCTAATCCAGTTCCATCGCCAGCCAGGTCCAGCTTAGTTTTTGCGAACCCTAGTGCAAGGCATGTGAGTTGCTCTGCTCCAGAGTTGTTGATAGACTGGTGACTTTTCTGCAGTTTACAGCCTGGAAGGCCGTAGGGGTTAAGGATCACAGTAAAATCTAGGTTTCTTGAGCAATCTAAGCAACTTCACAATGTTTACATTTCTGAATAGCCCCAGGAGGTAAATGCTCTGTTCTGTTTTGCAACATCAGTATCAGAAGCCTGGGCACAAAATGCTCACCAAGCTAAGCCTCAGTCAACAATGACAGATGTTTTATCCCCACTTCACAGATAACAGATTTGAGGTTCACAGGGCCTCACAGCTTGGCCAAGATCACATCCTTATGAAGGAACTGGAGGACCAGAGGTTGCGCCCTACTCTGTAAAGCATCCCAGAACTCACCTGTTCCCCCTTTCAGACAACACTTGGCTTCTGCTCTATCCACAGCTCCCTGCTGGGGGCTGAAGGCTTCAGAGCCTCAAGCAGCCACGGAAGACTCAGGACCTGTCTATCTGTGTAAACCTCCCTCTGTGTGCTTCAGGCTGGACATCAGGGAAGACAGTGACTACCTCCTGGGAGCCCAGCCCTGTGACATCATAACAGCGGTGATCTTTCCCCCCTGTGCATCTGATACTTCATTCTCCTACAGCCTTGGGTAGGAGACTTCTATCGAGTTCAAGGCCACACAAACAGGCATCCATATTCCATGAAAATTCCAGATCTCATGCCAATATGGTAAAAAAAGACTCAAGATACAGATGTGTGTCTCAAAGTTAAGGTGGCCGCAGCCATGTCCCTAACTCAGCCTGTGCTGGTTTGTGTATGAAGTGCCTTGGCTTGAAGCAGAGAGGAACCAGAGAGAAAGAGTCTTTGATGAAACAGATCCTCCAAGAACAGCCCACCTCCCACCTCACCCCCAGAAAGGGCTCAGTCCCCCACTGAGATGTGACAGGATATCTTTAATATAGGGCTGTACTGTGGCTTTCAATGTCTGAGTCAAGAGAGCTATGACTTCACCAATGGCTGTTTCCACTGAGGGAGTAATAACTTGAAAGCATTACTGGGAGGGGATAGGAACTTCCAGAAGTAGACATAAGTAGACGAAACAGGTCACTTGGAAAAGGTGTTCTTGGAGGATCTGTCTCATCGCAGGCTCTCTCCTCTGTTCCTCTTGCTCCTGGCCCTCCATGAGGCTGATCGGCTCCGGCCCCATGTCCACGTTGATGCTCTTCCTCACCACAAGCCCATAAAACAAACCGAAGAAGAACGCCAACTATGAAACAAAAATCCCAAATAAATCCTTCCTTTACAGTAGTTTACGCAGAGCCAGATGAGGGCAGAGCTGGGGGGTCAGAGACCAGAGGCTGGGGCAGAGAGCCCACAGAAGATCAGTGCCAAGGCCAGGGCTTCCACTCAAAGCCTGGACTCAGCAACCTCAATCAAACATCTGAAAGGCAGCAGATGTTTTGAGTGGAGGCTAAGCATTCAAAACACCTTATTGTTTCATTGCGATAAGGTCCCATAAACTCATGTGTTTGAACCAGGTCGATCGCTGGTCGCGCTACTTGAAAGGTTGTGGACTCTCGGGCCAGGGAGCCTCTCCAGCGGTGACGTAAGTAATGAACGTCTTGAAGCTGGGCAGGGTGGGGATGGTGCATGCCTTTAATCCAGCACTATGGAAGCAGAGGCAGGTGGATCTCTATGAGTTCAAAACCAGCCTGGTCACCCAGGAGTTCCAGGAAGCTGGGGCTACCGTGGGACCCTGTCTCAAAAAGACCAAAAAAAAAAAAAAAAAAAAAAAAAAGCTAAAGTCTTGAGGTTTTCTTAAACCCAGCAGCCCCATTTCCTTTTCCTTTCTGCTTCCTGACTGAGAAACTGACTATTACCAACCTCCCTTCCCTGCCAGGATGGGATTATTCCTAAAACTGGGAGCCACACAAAGCCTCCCTTAAGGTATGTTGTCCGGCATTTCATCATTCTCTTTGACTGTCACTGGCAACACAGCAGAATTATAGACAGTCATTAAGCAGGTAGAAACCACCTTTGAACCACCTTCAATGACAAGGGTTGATGAGGGGAAGATTAGGCCACATGGTGGCCGAGGTGAGGTGTTGATGTCCTTGACAGTGTGCCATTGTAATGTGAACAAAATAATAATTATGGTTGGTGATGTTCAGACGCACCCCTCAACTTGCTTCTTTACTATAGGATTGTATGGCTTGTTAGTTTACTTTTTTTAAGATTATGTTTTCTTTTTTATTTTTTGTGTATGAATGTTTTGCTTGCATGTATGTGCACCCATGTGGTGCAGTGTCTGTGGAGTTGAGAAGAGGGTGTTGATCTCCTGAAACTGGAGTCCAGCAGGTTGCTAATGGCCAAGCAGGTGTTGGAAGCTGAACCCAGGTCTTCTGCAAGACAGCCAGTGCTCTTAACATGAAAAGCCTGTCTCTTCAGCCATGTATGATTTTCCAGGCCTCTGGGCAATTTCCCTCTGTAGGTACCTCCTCCATAACCAGATGTATTTCATTACACACTGGTATAAAGGCACACACATGATAATCTTGTATATAAAAAAACACTTCTTCACTAACGTATTCTCCCCACCCCTCTGGTGTTAAGATATCAGTTATCCTGAATCCAGCACTGTGTCTGCTTTCGACCCCTGGATGGTGGCCCCTGCTTCTGTGTGAGTCTCTGCCCTACACTAAATACCTGGGGAACTTTAAAAAAAAAAAAAAAAAAAAATGGGGGCTGGAGAGACTGGCTAGCGGTTAAGAGGCTGACCGTCTTACAGAGGACTGGTTCGATCCCCAGCATGCCCACATGGCAGCCGAGAGAACACCGGTTGAAACTCCACTCCAGGACGGCAACTCCAAGTTCCAAGGGAATCTGCATAAACTCTTTGACCTCCGCCAAGTGGGGGCATTGCACAACACGGGTGCACCAGACCTGCATGCAGACAAAAAAAAAAAAAAAAAAAAAAAAAAAAAAAAAAAAAAAAAAAAAAAAATAGCTTTGTTTAGGCCCCATGTGGGCCAATTAAATCAAAGGTCTAGGGAGAAACTTATTTTGGCTTTTTTTTTTTTTTAACTTTGAGACAGGGTCTCCCCTGTATCCCCAGCTGGCTTGGGAAACTCGCTCTGTAGACCAGACTGGCCTGAACTCACAGAGATCGCTGCCTGCCTCTGCCTCTGAGGTGCTAGGATTAAAGACCTGGCCACTCTGCCCCCGCTATTTTTGGCTTTTAAAAAGTTTCTCAGATTGTAGTGTTAGCAAGACCTTTACCAGGCTCAAACAATTTCCCAGAGGACCATAATTTCTCCATAGGAATCTGTTTTACTGTTTGTTTTTGATTTATTGTTGTTTTTTTCTCCAAGCATGGAGGCCAACTTCTTTTCTCTCAGAGGAAACCCATCCTTCACGGCTTCTGTCATTGTTTTTGAAGTATTAACCAAGCCAAATCCTGCACTTTCTGCTCTGGACAGCCCCACCTGGACTCACACCTTTGAGTTTTGCCAGTTGCTTTCAGTGTGAGGCTTGATGAGGTGAAGAGTAGGAAATCAAGACATCTTCTAGTGATAGCTTCCAAAGTATTTGGTCTCTGGGCCTAAACTNAAAAAAAAAAAAAAAAAAAAAAAAAAGAATTGTGCTAAGACAACCCACAAAGCAAGCAGGGGGGACAGAGGTGGTTTTCTCAAAGGAAGCTAGAACAGGAGGAAAGAACCTTGCTAGATGATGTTAACCTTGAGCAAGCCCAGGTCAGCAAGGGCATGGAGACTTCCAGCCATCTGAGCTAATTCTGTAAGATTGAAAAACAATTGCCTAGGAGTTTGGTTTCTCTGTAGACAAAAGGAAGACTTAGCAAGTTGGTTGACCTAATATATTCTAGAGCTTCAAGCAGAAACTTAACACCATCATTTGATGTAGTAAGTCCTGTACTTCTTGTTTTTTTTTGTTGTTGTTGTTTTGTTTTGTTTTGTTTTGTTTTTGAGACAGGGTCTCCCTGTAGCTCCAGCTGCCCTGGAACTCGCTATGTAGACCAGGCTGGCTTTGAACTCATAAAGATCTGCCTGCTTTTGCCTCTAGAGTGCTGGGATTAAAGACGTGCACCACCACACTACTTCTTGTTTTTAAAAAATATTTTGTTTATTACTTTTATTTTATATGTATGAGTATATTGCCTGCATGTATGTAAGTGTACCCATATTGTGTAGTGCCCACGGAGGTCAGAAGAGGGACTTGGATCTCCTGGAGTGGACAGATCTTCTGGACAGCAGGCTCGTGCCCCTGCACCTGGGTAAGACTTAGCTATGTGTATGTGTGTGCGTGTGTGTAATGTGTATATGTGTGTGTATGTGTCTGTGTTTGTGTATTCGCATGTGTGTGTCTGTGGTGTGCGTATGTGTGTATATGTATGACTGTGCATTTCTGTTTGGCGTATGTGCATGTGTGTGAGATGTGGACTCCTGTGTGCTTGTGGAAGCTAGCAGAGGACAGTGGGTGTCCTGCTGCATCACACCCCATCTACCCATGGAGACAGGGTCTCTGCTGAACCTAGAACTAGGCTGGCAGCTAGCAAGCCCTGGCCAGCCATTCCTGCCCCTGAACTCAGGTCCTCGTGTTTGTGCAGCAAGTGCTCCTACCCACGCAGTCATCTCCCTGGCCCCCAAGCCTCCTCATCTGAGAAGTGTGCATGGTATAGACGTGGTGAGGCTGAGCGCCTGCGGCAAGTCTCCTTTCCCCAGGTCTTAGGCCTGTAGACAGGGGTGCAGGGCGGCATGCTGCGGAACTGGCTGGAGATCTGACCTCTGGGGCTCTTGGGGAATGGCTGTTCATGGGGAGGCAGAGTTTTATTAGTCACTCCACTGTGACAGCTTATGGGGAGCTTGGGGACAGTGGCAGGAGAAGTGCTGGCTGCTGCATGGTGGGGAGCCATGGGCTCTGGTGGAGTCTATCAGGGGAAGTCCTATGTGTAGGCAGGTCCATGCAAGCACAAGCGGCTGGCTCCCTCAAGTGAGTACTAGTGCCCCAAGGAGCTCTCTCAAGACTAGGGTGGGGTGGGAGGTGTAGCCCAGAGTTGGGGTGAGGCACCGTGGAGCAGTCTCCACCGGAGTCTTGGGAAAAGTCCTGTGACCTCCTCATCTGCAGGTTGTCAATTCTGGGGCGCATGAGACATGCTTCTAAGGAGGTCCAGGCTGGGTCCTCACTGCTCCGATCCTCAACCGCATGAGCACACACCAACGATGGCCTTCCCTCTTTACCTTCCTATTTCCCCCCATCCCTACATCTTCATGTCACCTCCTAAATATACTGCCAGCTTCCAATTCCTGTCTCAAAGCTCCACTTCCCGGATAACCAAAATTAAGGCAGACTGGTGCCCATAGTTCCAAACACAGACCTCTTCCCTGGGGAGACTGGCAGCCCCATCTTTCTCCTCAGGCGCAGCCTCACTGCTTGGACCATATAAAGGCTGTCTTCTGTCTGCTTCTCACCCTTGGGTTTCCCTCTTCAGCATCCCGGCACAGCTTCAGTGTGGCCCTCTGTGCTCACTGCCATCTGACTTCTGTCTCCAAAGTGTAGACTAGGTTTAGAGTCATCTGAGTGCAGGAATTTTAAGGTGTCTGTGGCTTGGTAACTCTGAGTCCTTACCTGTGGTATTTGATGCCCTCAGAGCCCCTTGGTCCTTGACACCTTTGCTCAGGCAAGATGACACAGCTCCAACACATTCACACAGGACCTTGTAATCGATAAAGCGTGTGAACAGAGCAACTGAGTTTTAAAAACCATCACACCAAAAATCTCAATGCTTTATGTAAGTTTACTGTTCTGTGCTGGGCATATTCACTGCTTTCCTCAGCTACAGTTGAGTGAAGGTTGACTACTCTGGCCAGCCAACAGTCCTTAAAAGAAGCAAACCCCCTAAAAAGACCCGGGGATACAGGCTGCCACCCTTGAGTTCTTAAGGGCAAATTCTGTTGATTTTTTTGTCGTTTGTTTGCTTGTTTCCTACTAGGGAATCACCATTACCTTTCGAAAACAAGATTTATTTATTTATTTATTTATTTATTTATTTATTTATTATTGTCTTTTTGAGACAGGGTCTCCCTGTAGCCCCAGCTGGCCTGGAACTCCTTATGTAGACCAGGCTGGCCTTGAACTCACAGAGATCCACCTGCCTCTGCCTCCTGAGTGGTGAGTATGAGTGTGCATGTCTGTGTGTGCCGGTGCCTGGGTGCCTGAGGAGACCGGGACAGGACAGGAGCTGGAGTTTGAGGCAGTGTTGCTGAAGGTCTCATCCATGGAAGAAAGACATGGGTGGTGGGAGGTGTCAGAAGGACGGGGTTCGGTGTTGGGAGCCAGAGGGTGAGCAGTTCCTAGGGGAGAGGGCTGGACAGCCTGTCACTCATCTACTTTGTGCTAGAGGCAGACACACGGGTGCTGAGAGTTGAACTCCTGTCTTAAACATTGAGTCATCTCTCCAGTCCCTAATTCTGTTTTTGTTATTTGTTTATATTTGTTTGTTTTCCTCCAAAGGAATCATTTCTTTTTGAGGTCCTTCCACGTTACTCGTTTAAATAACTGAAATTTGAGTGTCGATCATATTCAACAAGTCAGTCAACATTTATTAAAATACTGCAGTCCCGCCTGAAGTGGTGGCGCCTTTAATACCAACATTTGGGAGGCAGAGGCAGGTGGATCTCTGTGAGTTCAAGGCCAGCCTGGTCTACATAGGGAGTTCCAGGCCAGCTGGGGCTACATGGAGACCCTATCTGAAAAAAAAAAAAAAAAGAATACTGTAAGCTATGTGACATTTCCACAGCCGGGGCTGACAAGGTGGAGCGGACGTCCTGCTCCTTTAACAGCTGAGGGCAACTTCCCTCTGGCTCTCACAGTCAGCGGTGCTGTGCATTTTCTGTGGATTGGACCAACTCCGGGCGAGATTGCTCCCAAAAGCAAGGCGACCTCAGGCAGTCACTTCTCTGCCTTCCGAAGGCGGCCAGGAGCTTTGGCTGGCAGCTGGAAGTCAATCCTGCAGCTTCCACCAGGGTGGTTTCTTTCCAGGTGGGGAAAGGGAGGGGAAACTGAGCCTGGGGTGGGGAAGGCTTCCAGGAGGAGGGGTGGTGGCTCCCGAGAGGTGAGAGTGGAGCTGGGGGCTGCAGAGGGGCTGCTGGGACGGGCGGGGGAGGGCGCCCGGCCGAGGTCCTGGAGCGCGGTCGGGCCCGGGGCGGCCCGGCGGGTCCTGCTCCTCCTCCGGGGAGGGCGGGCGGCTGCAGGGCGGGGCGGGGCTCGGCGGCCTGCGGGCGATGCCGGGGCGGCCGCTCTTAGGCCGGGCTCTGCAGGCTGCAGCGCGAGCGGGACGGGGACGCGGCGGCGGTAAGTGAGCTCCGGGCGGGCGCGGGCGCGGGGAGCCGGGCCGCCGCGGGCCGAGGTGCTGCCGAGACCCCAGGGGCTCGGGCTTCTCGGCGGCGCGGTGCGCAGCGCAGCCCCGCGTGGTCCTGGGATCCAGGGCTGGACGTGCGCGGCAGCCACCCGCGGCGCCTGCTCCGGAGACTCCCGGGGCGGTCGGCGTCCGTCGTGCGGACCCGGGACGGCTCCGGTGACAGCTGCGAGCGCCGGCGGAGCCCCGCACCCCACTGCGCTCTCTGGAAACGTTCTTGGGACGTGGGTGGAAGCGCCGGTCGCCCCTCTGCCCGGCCCTGCGCGTCGCTGGGCATCGCCGCAGCCCACCCGGAGCCTCTGCAGCGCCGGGGCAGATTTCTCAGCCTTCGGAGGGACTTTTCCAAGTTGCATCACCGTTTGGCTTCCGGACAGGTGCCTGGCTGTCGTGGCGGAGTTAGTTACACAGAATTTTTAGAGAACGCTGAGTATTTACTTCGTGGGTTCCCCTCCACCTAAGCACCCTCCCGACGCCGCACACCTTCTCCTAACGCGGTGGGAGTTCTTTTAGAGGGGACCTGGGTACACACCTGGAGCGATTTTAAAAGACAAAGCCCCCCTACAAAGCACTGGGGCCTTTGTCTTGGTCGCCGATACCCGATTCCGGGGGGCCCGCGGTGCAGACTGCGGGGTGTTTAAAAGAGCCCCAGGTGGTTCTTCTGGGCATCCGGGTTTGGAACCCGACTTGCAGAGTGGGCTCCTTGGAGAAGCCATCCGCTGCGCCCTACCCTTCTCCGCCGCCCGAGGGGCCTGTAGACCGAGTTCCGAAATTTAGACCGCAGGTGGTGCCTAAAAAAAAAAAATCAACTTCCCTTTGTCCCTAACTCTTTGTTTACAGTAAATATTTCCGGGGGTGCGTTCCACTTAGGAGGTAGGAGTGTGGGTACTGAAACCTCAAGTCCCTGGGGGTCTGGGTTATAATCAGGGTTGTCCTACCGGGAAATCCACGGGATTTGACAAATCTTCCTATTTGGAAGAGATGTCAGATTAAAAGAAAGGGAGCGTACTTAGGACCTTGAGCTCTTGGGGATACTGAATTTTGCATAAATGTGAGGAATTTTCCTCAAGCTAGCCAGGCCCTTAGGCTGGGGCTCACTTGTCTCCGTGTCTGCTCAGGCCCTGCTGAAGTGCGTTCCTGATCCCAGGATACCTGGGTGAGGGAATTAACCAAGGTGACGCCTCAGCCACCTGTCACCTGATCTGAAAAGTGACAGGACAGGAAAAGGTTGAATCTGTGTCTGTACTGAGTGATTTTGATCACGTCTGGTTGTGTCTGAGGTTAATGCTCTCTGGTCCTCCAAGCCTGCTGTTCCTGTTAGATTCTCACCCGGATGTGCCACTTGGTCACAGATCAGAAGATTTCACCTTTATCTTAGTGCCGGCCCTGTGTGTCATATTTTCTTAGTGGTGGAATGACAATCTCTCCAAGGTTGCCCTTAGAGCTGGGGGAAAGCTTGTGTTCATTTCCGGCTCCTCACATGAACCGAAATGACACTCCTTCTGAAAGGTAAGAAGTCGTATAGTTTGCCCTCTGAAGCCCTCTGCAGTGCCCATGCTTAGCTGCTGGAAGTGGGAGCACCGAGGAAGGAGTGGGAGCACTGGGGGAGGAGCGGGAGCACCGGGGAAGAGCGGGAGCACTGTGGAAGAGTGGGAGCACCGGGGAAGGAGTGGGAGCACCGGGGAAGGAGTGGGAGCACCGGGGGAGGAGTGGGAGCACCGGGGGAGGAGTGGGAGCACCGGGGGAGGAGTGGGAGCACCGGAGTGGGAGCACCGGGGGAGGAGTGGGAGCACCGGGGGAGGAGCGGGAGCACCGGGGGAGGAGCGGGAGCACCGGGGGAGGAGCGGGAGCACCGGGGGAGGAGCGGGAGCACCGGGGAGTCATCATTATGGTTTGGCCCTGGCTCAGGAGTGAGGTCAGGTGTAGTGCATGGTGACCTGGGGTAGCCCCTGACCCAGATCTTCTCTCAGCCTTTGGGGAACATGACCATGTGTGTACGTGTGTGCGCGCAGACACACGCACCAGGCCAACAAAACAGTGTGTTGTTGACTGGTCTGTTAACTTGTGACTCTGTGGTGGTTTGGATGAGTGTCCCCCATAGGCTCTAGGTATTCAGACATTTGTCTCCAGTTGGTAGCGCTGTTTTTGGAGGTCTCGGAGGGTGTGGCCGTGCTAGAGGAAGTGCGTTGCTGGGGGCAGGCTTAGTGAGTTTTAACAAGCGTCGTGGTCTACAGTCGCCCTCTCTGTTTCCTGTGCTCTTTGCGGGATGTGACCCTCGGTTTGCTGCTACACATCCAGCTGCCACGCCTCCAGCCACAATGGACTCTTAATTCCCTAGAACCGCCAATCGTAAGCTCAAATAAACTCTTCCTTTTATAAGTTCCTTGGTCATGGTGCTTTATCACAGCAACAGAAAAGTGACTAATACAGACTCTGATTTTCACCCAGGGAACATTTATTCTAAGGTGCTCTTGAACTCTTGGTGTCTGAAAAGTTGTGTCTGCATTGATTCGCTAAATGTGGACAGAAGCATATTTACGAAGACATTTCTAAGTCAGGGTCCTTGAGGGGTGGGGGGTACAGAGCTGCCCGAAGAGGCCTTTGGTTTATGCTGGGAACTGCGGTTGTCTGTGGGCTTCCTTTTTTTTTTTTTTTTTTTTTTTTAGGAAGGGAGGGAGGAAAAGAGGAAAGAAAGGGAAGGAGAGAATGGAGGAAGGAAGGAAGGCAGGTATGCACTGCTCAGCTGGGCCTTTTCTAAAGGTTAACAGCCCAACACTCAGGAGGCAGAGGCAGGCAGATCAATGTGAGTTCAAGGCCAGTCAGATAACACAATGAGTTCCAGGACAGCATGGACAGCTAGGTCTACAAGAAAACCTGTCTCAAAAAAGATTAAAAAAAAAAAAAAAAAAAAAGGAAGCCCAACAGACAACCGCAGTTCCCAGCATAAACCAAAGGCCTCTTCGGCAGCTCTGTACCCCCCACCCCTCAAGGACCCTGACTTAGAAATGTCTTCGTAAATATGCTTCTGTCCACATTTAGCGAATCAATGCAGACACAACTTTTCAGACACCAAGAGTTCAAGAGCACCTTAGAATAAATGTTCCCTGGGTGAAGAATCAGAGTCCTGTATTAGTCACTTTCTTGTTGCTGTGATAAAGCACCATGACAAGAACTTATAAAAAAGGAAAGTTTATTGAGCTTAACGATTGGCCGTTCTAGGAAATTAAGAGTCCATTGTGGCTGGAGCGCGTGGGCAGCTGATGTTAGCAGCAAACCGAGGGTCACATCCCGCAAAGAGCACAGGAAACAGAGAGAGCAGGCGACTGAAGCACCACGACGCTTGTTATAAACTCACAAGCCTGCCCCCAGCAACGTTCACTCTAGTGCCTCCACGCACGACCACACCCTCCGAGACCTCCAAAAACAGCGGCTACCAACTGGAGACAAATAGTACTGAATACCTAGTGACTAATGGCGATATTAAGAGGGGAGAGCACGTCTGGATCGACCGAGGCACTAAAAGTCCACAAACAGAAGGACTGCGCGATCAGGTATAAGTATAAGCATTAGAGGGAGCCAATCCACAGCAATCAACACTGTGTTGTGCTTGGCCTGGTGCGTTGTAGTCTGAGCGAGCCCGTTGCAGCGCACAACTACCAACACAATGGTCATATCCCCAAAGCGGAGAAGAGAAGAATCTGGGTCACAGCGAGCTACTCGCGGTGATTACGACTTGGGCGAGCCGTTGTCGCGGGGCACCAGGTGTCACCGCAGTCGACCACTAGGAACATCCTGACACTGCTCATGTTTTTCCTGACCAGCCAAACCAGAATGATGACTATCGTCACCCAGGGCGTGGTGCTATCTGTTCGTATAATTCCGGCTCTGCTCCTATAGCCATTTGCCACGGGTCTTCCTCGCCTCTCCCCGGTGCATTCGCCCAGCTCCTCCCTCNCCCCCCCCCCCCATTGTCCTGGTACTAAAGGGCAGAGAGATGGCTGAGAGCTTGGTGTGAGAACAGAAAAACAAAGTTCAAGGAGAATTGAAAATTGGGTAATTTTTCCTGAATCACCAAACATTACTTTTGTCATGTGACATTGCTGTTATCAAGAAACAGGTTATTAAAAAAAAAGAAACAGGTTATGGCATGAAAACTCCTCTAAAAAAGGGCAGGGGGGAGGGTGCAAGGGGGTGCTGAGCAGCCTCCGTAGAGTGCGAAGCTTGCCGGCACGCTCAGTCCCCAACCCAGTGGAAGGAGAGGAACGACTCCCACAAGCTGTCCTCTGACCTCCACACGCTACCATGCCATGGGCATGCCCGTCCATCTACGTCAGTGAATGCCAAAGCACCCCCATTCCTCCCTTGTGTCTTCATGTGCCTGCCCTCCTCCGTCCCCCAAGCCTTCTTGTGAAGAAGAAGGGACAGAATATTTCTGTATAGCTTGGGCTAGCCTCAGACTTCATATCCTCCTGCCGCAGCCTCCCAAGTACTGGGATTTATGTGCCCTGGCACATGAGAGACTTTTGTTATCCTATGTTTTAATTACTCATTGAGCAATTATTTGAGAAGCCAGTATTGCTGGCAGAGCTCTGTCAAGTTCTTGGTCAACAGGATACAGTCTTTGTCTTAAGGAACTTGAAGTCAAGCAGCGGGGCATGTAGACTGTGGGTTGGGGTACCCATGGCCACAGAGACCAGCAGGCACTCTAGGGGACATACTAGCCTCACTTGGATAGATCCCCCTCTGTTCATGGATACAGTAGGCATAAGAAACATTTTCCAGGGGCTGGACAGATGGCTTAGTGGTTAAAACTGGGAACTGCTCTTGCAGAAAAAAGACCAGAGCTCACTTGCCAGCACCCACAGGAGCCTGTAACTCCTAATTCCTGTAACTCTACCTCCAGGCCATTTGTTGCCTTCTCTGGACACCTGTACTCATATGCATGTACCCACACACAGACACATTAAAAATGAAATGTAGCTGGACTTGGTGGTTCACACCTTTAATCCCAGCACTGGGGGGGGGGGGCAGAGGCAGATGGATCTCTGTGAGTTCAAGGCCAGCCTGGTATACATAGTGTACATAGTGAATTCCAGGCCAGCTGGGACTAAAGGGAGACCCTGTCTCAAAAAGACAAAAACAAAACAAAAAATAAAAAATATATATTATATATAATATTAAAGAAACACTTTCTGGGGCTGGAGAGAAATCTCTGTGGTTAAGATCATGGGCTGCTCTTGCAGAGGACCTGGGTTCAGTTTCCAGTATTCATGTTGGGTGGCTTACAACTGACTGTAACTTTAGCCTCAGGAGGGGTCTGATGCTCTCTTCTGCCCTCCACTGGTTTCTGCACTCATAGGCGTGCACACACGCACATGCACACACACACACACACACACACACGCACATGCACACACACACACACACACAATTAAAAAGAAACACTTTCCTGAGGTTTAAATTTGAGCTTATTTCATTGGGTTTGGTGATTCTGGGTTCTTTTCCAACTGAGGAGGGAGGGGCAGGCACCCATCGTGCAGGAGTGAAGGAGGGAAGAGAGAGGAGGCCGGATTCTGTGTGCGTAGGGGGGCTTGGTGAGATTCAGAAGTTGTGTGGAATGGGTGGGCCCGTGTCTGGCAGACTGACAGCCGTAAGGGAATCTTCTCAGTGCCCGCAGACCAGGGACTGTGCAAGGACTGCTTTTCAGCACAGAGGCTCCGTTTGTCTCTGATTCCAGCCTTATCATGTCTTGGTTGCTTTAGTGCAGAGTTCCTAGGCGGGCTGCAAGCTGCACCCCGCACACCTTTGCCCTTGGGACGCTGGCTTCCAACTAGCAATCCACAGGGCTAATAACCTCTGGTTATAAGAGCAGTTACTAATACTCAGCCTGGTGGTACAGGACTGTCATCCCAGCCATTCGGGAGGCTGAGTCAGGAGTCAGGGAGGATCACAGGTTTAGGATTTTCATGGACTACAGAGTAAGATCAGGGCAGCTTGGGTAACTTAGTGAGATACCCCATTTTAAAACAGCCATAAAAAAACAACAACAACAACAAAACAAACCAGCCACCAAAGAATACTTTTATTTTTTTTTAATTTTATTTATTTCTGTATGTGTATGAATGTACTGTCTGCATGCAGGTCTGTGCACCCGTGTCGTGCAATGCCGCGGAGGTCAGAAGAGGGTGTCAGATTCCCCTGGAACTGGAGTTCTCCTGGAATTGGAGTTGCAGACGGTTCTCGGCCACCATGTGGGTGCTGGGGATCGAACCCGGGTCCTCTGTAAGAGCGGTCGGCGCTCTTAACTGCTAGGCCATCTCTCCAGCCCCCAAAGAATACTTTTTTTTAGACATAGTCGCTTATGTTCAGGCTGACTTGGAACTCACTATGTAGCTGAGAGCTGAAGAGGACCGTGAACTTCTGATCTGATTCTTCTGTCTCTACCTCCCAAGTTCTGGAATGACAGAAGCACCGCTATGCCTGGTTTGAGTAGGTAGTGCTGGGACTTGAACCCTCGGCTCCCTGCATGCAGTCTTCCCCACTGAGCTACTTTTTGTGCCCAACGCTTGCTGTTTGCTTATTCATCACCTTTTGTGTCGCAGGCTGCACACTTGGCCCTTTTTCCTTTTGCTCTGTACTATGACGTCCCTAGATATCCCAGCCCCTTTCCTGGGGCAGTTCACAGTGCTCAGAAGTGGCTGGGTTGAGTTTGTCAGCATGCTGGGGTCTCAACACAAAGCTTAGCCATTCCTCTAAAGCAGAGCTGAACTGGAACTGGAGAGTTGGCTTAGTGATTAAGAGCACTGTCTGTCCTTGCAGAGGACCTGGGTTTGATTCCCAGCTGCCACCCACGTGGCAGCTAACGACTGCCCTCACTCCAGTTCCAGGGGATATGACACCCTCTTCTGATATCTGCAGCATTGCAGGACACAGATACAGTCACACACATGCAGGCCATACTCTCATACACATAAAATAAGAATAATATAAAATATTAAAAAGAAATTGTGTTGGGCTGGAGAGATAGCCTAGCGGTTAAGAGCACCGACTGCTCTTGCAGAGGACCCAGGTTCAATCCCCAGCACCCACATGGCGGCTGAGAACCACCTGTAACTCCAATTCCAGGAGAACTCCAGTTCCAGGGGAATCCGAGACCCTCTTCTGACCTCCGCGGCATTGCACGACACGGGTGCACAAACCTACATGCAGACAGTACACTCATACACATACAAAAATAAATAAAATTAAAAAAAAAAAGAAATTGTGTTTCCAGGGCTAGAGAGATGGCTCAATAGTTAAGAGCACTGCCTGTTCTAGCCTTGCTGAGAATTTGGGTTCAATTCCCAGCATCCACTTGGAAGCTCACAGGTGTCTAACCCCAATTCCAGGACTACTACTACTACTACATTGTCGTCTTCTTCTTCTTCTTTTTTTTTGGTCTTTTCGAGACAGAGTCTCCCTGTAGCCCCAGCTGGAACTCACTCTGTAGACCAGGCTGGCCTTGAACTCACAAAGATCTGCCTGCCTCTGCTTCCAGAGCGCTAGGATTAAAGGTGTGCGACACCATGCCCCGCCCAGGGCTTCTTAACCCTAAGTGTTTTCTGGCCTCCTTGATGTTGTATGAACATGGTGCACATGTAGGCAAAACACTCAAACACATAAAAGTAAATAAACCTTTAAAAAGTTGTGTTTTCAGTGCCTTATTTTGAATGCCTCAGTCTCCTTGGGTGTGGATTGAGTTTTTGTTTGTCCTACTGGAAGATACAAACACTGTGGAGACCATTGCTTCCTTGTGGTCCCGAAAGCCACTCCACAGACCCCTTTAATTTTTCTTCTCTGAGTATTTCAGAGGAGAAGGCAGATTGGCTGTTTGGGAAGGCTCTGAATGGGCCCAATTTTAGGTTGGAGAGACACCACCTCTGCATTTCTTCAAGCTTTGCAAACCTCTGAGTTCTGGAAATAATTGGTTGTTGGGTAAGAGATTAAAAACAAACTTCAGTGCTGGGCTTTCTGGTGAAGCTCTGGAGTCCAAGTCCTATTCACGTGACATGAGCAACCCAAACAGATCTCAACTGCACAGTAATTACCTTGAGCTCTGAAAATTGCAGGTAGTTGGGGCTTAGAGGCTGCCAATACTGTCATTAATGAGTGCAGAGCACGGTTTGCGAATGAGTGGTCATTACAAGATTCCCACCCTGGAAGGACCCATTTCAGGGAGCACCCGGAACTTAGTGGAGGTCACCGTGGAATTAGAGTTCAGGATGACAACACAGGACATGTTCTATGAACCTGGACTAGGTCTGCCAGCCTGTCTGGCAGCTTGTTTTATAGGGTGGAGTTTATTCCTTATTGTCCAATCACAGGGATTTCTGCTTATCTTAGGTTCAGGACAGTATTTTGTAGTTCTTAGGTCTAGGTCTACAAGCCCTTTTTATTACAATAATATTTATTATTATTAAGTCAGGGTCTCATGTAGCCCAGGTGGCCTCCAACTCACTATGTAGCCAAAGATGACCTTGAACTCCTTATCCTCCTGCCTCTGTCTCCCAAGTGTGTGCACAACCACACCAGGCTTATGCAGTGCTGGGGATTTTAGAGCCCAGGGCTTGGATCTCACAGAGATCCTCCTGTCTCTGCCTTCTGAGTGCTGGGATTAAACAGGATTTAAGGCCTGGGCTCCCAGCTGGCCTGTAACTCACTCTGTAGACCAGGTTGGCCTTGAGCTCACAGAGATCTGCCTGCCTCTGCCTCCCAAGTGCTGGGCTTTATCCTAGCACTCGGGAGGCAGAGGCAGGCGGATCTTTGTAAGTTCAAGGCCAGCCTGGTCTACAGAGTGAGTTCCAGGACAGCTGGGGCTACAGGAAGACCCTGTCTCAAAAAGACCAAAAAAAAAAAAAAAAAAAAGGAAAGCTTTTTTGAAGGTTTGATTGTCCAGCACATTTGCAGTTTCTTCTTCCTAAAAGCTGTGCCTTCTTCAGAACCAAACAGCCTCAGCCAAAATGAGGAGAGCCTGGGGCTAGAGAGATAGCCTAATGGTTAAGAGCACCGACTGCTCTTGCAGAGGACCCGGGTTCGATCCCCAGCACCCACATGGTGGCTGAGAACCGTCTGTAACTCTGATTCCAGGAGAAGTCCAGTTCCAGGGGAATCTGACACCCTCTTCTGACCTCCACGGTACAAACCTACATGCAGACAGTACATTCATACACATACAAAAATAAAAAAAATTAAAAAAAAATTTAAAAAGCTTCATCTAAATGAATCATGGCAAAATTATCTAAGGTATTAATTAAAAAAAAAAAAAAAAAGAGGAGAGCCTTTCTCCCCACCCCAGTCAAGTTTCTATGACCTGGGGAGTTTGCTTGGAATGACTAGTTGTCAGGAACTGATGGAGAGAGAATGGAGGGAGAATAGTTTGTAAGTTTAAGACCTCTCTTTTGCTTATGAGTTTTAGGTTTGGGGCTTAAGCATTTTTGTCTAAGATGTGTCCAGACCAAATTGGCACTAAGTTCCTGCTGTGTTGGGCAACCCGAGGAGTGGAGAGAGAAAGGGAGAGTTGAGAGTTGGAGCTGGGAGTGTAGAGCCGGCTAACAGCTGGGTCCAACTTCTAGCTTCTAGGTGTGAGGCAACTGCATAGGGAGAGAGGGAGGGGGAGAGAGAATGACAAATCTCCCTCCTCCTTGCAGGTCTGCCCCAAACAAGTACCTTTTATTTTTTTAATTTTTTTTTATTTTATTTATTTATGTATGTGTACAAATGTACTGTCTGCATGCAAGTCTGTGCACCCGTGTCGTGCAATGCTGCGGAGGTCAGAAGAGAGTCTCGGATTCCCCTGGAGCTGGAGTTCTCCTGGAATTGGAGTCTCAGACGGTTCTCGGCCGCCATGTGGGCGCTAGGGATCGAACCCGGGTCCTCTGCAAGAGCAGTCGGTGCTCCCAACCGCTAGGCCATCTCTCCAGCCCCAACAAGTACCTTTTATAACAGCAGCAAATACTCTTAATGCATTCACCCTTGGGCTGTCAGCTGTTTCCCTGTAGCATGTCTCTGAAACAGGCTTACATTTTTTAAAAATTTTAATTTAATATATTTAAATTTTGTGTGTATGAGTGTTGTGCCTGCATGTGTGTAAGTGTATCCATGTATGTAACTGTATCCATGTGTGTAAGTGTATCCATGCATGCAGTGTTCCTGGAGACTAGAAGAGGGCTTCAGTTCCCCTGGAACTGGAGTTATAGACAGTTCTCAGCCGCCATGTGGGTGCTGGGGATCGAACCCAGGTCCTCTGTAAGAGCAGTCGGTGCTCTTAACCGCTAGGTCATCTCTCTAGTCCCCAATTCATTCATTTCTTTAGCAAATGACTGATTGCTTGGATGTGTTTCCCTTTAAAGTGTTTATTTTTATTTATGTTCATGTGTGTGTGCCTCTTGTCTCTACGTGCTCTCTGTGGGGTACACTGCCTGTGCAGGCCAGAAAAGGGCATTGGATTCCTGAAAACTGGAGTTACAGGGGGTTATGGGAACCAGCTCGGACCCTGTGGAAGAGCAGGAAGTACTCTTAGCCTCTGAGCTGAGGATGCCTTTACCTTAACAGTTAGAACACCACCCGGCTCTTGTGTACCTGTCTCAACTCCCATAATCCTGCAAATAAAACGAGAAGGGGGACAAGCAGAGGTGTGGCTTAGTGGCTAAGGGACCTGGAGTGCAGAGTGCTGTGGTTTCATCTTTACCGTATAACCAGGTGGGTCTGGTGGTGCATGCCTGAGATCCTGGCACCAAGAGGTGGAGGCGGGAGGATCAGGAATTCAAGGCCAGCCTGGGCTGCCTTAAAAAAAGAGGTTTTGTCGTCGGGCGTGGTGGTGCACACCTTTAATCCTAGCACTTGGGAGGCAGAGGCAGGTGGATCTTTGTGAGTTCAAGGCCAGCCTGGTCTACAGAATGAGTTCCAGGACAGCTGGGACTTACAGAAAAACTCAAAAAAAAAAAAAAAAGAAAAAAGAGGGTTTTTACAGGTTAGTGCAGATTTTTTTTTTTTTTTTGGTCTTTTTGGAGACAGGGTCTCCCTTTAGTCCCAGCTGGCCTGGAACTCACTCTATAGACCAGGCTGGCCTTAAACTCACAGAGATCCACCTGCCTCTGCCTCCCAAGTGCTGAGATCAAAGGCATGCGCCACCACGCCCGGCAGTACTTTTGGTTGAATCTTAGGATGTGGGCCCTGCCGATCCCCAAGGGTAGCCATCTTCTCATTTCTGTTTTTATACTGTGGGGTAAGAGCTTCCAGGTCTCAACCACCTGAACTGAAAGCCCTCTTTTCTGATTACCAGGAGTGTGGTCCTGGCAGGTTCCTCTTTATCTGGAGTTGTGTTGTCATCTGTAAGATGGGAGCTCAGTATCCACGTCTCAGAGGTGTCCCTTGGTAGATGAGGATAGTGGTGGGGGAGGTGGTGCTGTGGACCCTGTGGGTAGAGGTCAGGGGTCCTGCTCCACATCCTGCAGTTGTTAGGAAAGCATGATGGGGCCTGGACTGTGTCCTGTTAAGGTGCTAGCTCTTTTTTCCATCTCTCATTTAAAGGGGATTTCTGGTCAGTGCTAAACACCCTACTTTCTAAAGGATGCAAAGAATTGACTTTTACTTTTTATTGGTGTTTCTGGGTTGCCCTGCTGGGGTCCCCTAGAGGGAAGAGTCACTTTACTCTCCACTAAATACTCTAACTGGGGCTGTAATTGCTGGCACTATTTACCTATAAGTAGCCATACCACTCAGGTAGTTTAACTCAGCCCTAAAGGTAGACACCAGATGGAGTGGTCTGAGGCTACAGACCTTAAGAGCTTTGCTGTGTGGAAGAGTCTTCATTTTGATGGTTACTTTTTTTTTTTGTCTTTTCGAGACAGGGTCTCCCTGTAGCCCCAGCTGGCCTGGTTACTTTTAACTGCCAAGTTGGTGCAACCTAGAATCAACTCGGAAGAGAGTCTGTCTTTATTTATTTTATTTTATGTGCATGAGAGCTTTACTGCATATATGTAAGTATGCCATGTAACATATATGTAAGTGTTTGCCATGCCCTTGGTCAGATGATGGCATTGGATCTCTTGGAACTGGAGTTTCTATGGACAATTCTTAGCCAGAACACCTGGCAAGAGTAGCTAGTGCTCTTAACCGCTGATCCATCTTTGCAGCCCCTGGAAGAGAGTCTTAATCAGGAATTATCCAGATTAGGGTGGTCTGTGGGGATTATCTTGATTGTTCATTAATGTAGGAAGCCCATTGTGGGTTCCACCATTCTGGAGGCAGGTATTCCTGAACAGCATAGAGAGGAGGAAGCTTGCTGAAGCAAGCAAGGCTCCATGTACTTACTCTCTGGCCTTGACTGTGCATGTGATGTCTTAAGTTCTTCCCTTGATTTTGCCACAATTATGAAACCTGGAATTGTAAACTGAATAAACCCCTTTTCTCCCTAAGTTACATGTCAGGGTATTTATTATGGCAACAGAAATGAACCTAGAATATCCATAGTGCTGTTCTGAGGAGTAAATTAAGCAGCCATTCAAGTGTGAAGGCATTAGTTGGACTCCAAAGATGTGCCTTTAAAAATTGTTTTCCTTGTGGTACTAGGGGTCAAACCCAGAGCCTTGCACATGCTAGGCACATGTGACCATTGAGCCAACTCCCAGACAACAAGTACCTCTTGCAAGTGTTTTCAGAAGCTGTCACTTGTGAGTATAGTCTGGGCCAATATAGGATGTTAAGGACCACAATAGTCAAAGAATGCCTGGATCTCAGGCAGAAGGTCAATCTGTTCTGCAAACAGTTCCTGCAGTGGCACTGTGACTCTGGAGGCACCATGGTTCGGGAGCTGGGAATGTGAGGAGGGGTGCAAATTGCCTGGCAACCAACATCTAAGCTTCACCTGTGGCTGTCACCATATTGGTTGTGTGACTCTGAGCAAGCTTCTGGACCTCTTGTGGCTCAGTTTCCTTTCTTATAAAAGTGATAGTAACTCCTACCTGAAGATTGGTGTAAGGGCTAGGCCACTTACCCCAGGGAAGTGCACATGGAAGCTGTGGGCTGAGCTCAGGAACTGAGTTGTTGGTAGGGTTATGTGCTGGATAGCTTTAGTGTCAACTTGACAAACCTGGGTTGAGGGAGCCTCAGTTGGGGAATTGGCTCCATTGGATTGGCCTGCGGCCACATCTGTGGAGTATTGTCTTGATGGTCGAGCAGTGTGGGAGGGCCTAGCCCACAAGAGTGGTGCCACCCTGGGCAGGTTGTTGTGTACTGTATAAGAAGGCGGGCTGGGCATGAGCCAGGGAAGCAAGCCAGTGAACAGCATTCCTCCATGGCCTGTGCTTCAGCTCCTGCCTCCAGGTTCCTGCCCTGAGTTCTTGCCTTGGGCTTCCTGAGTGATGAACTGTGACCCAGGAGATGTGAGCTGAATAAACCCTTTCCTCCCCAAGTTGGTGTTGGTCAGAGTGTTTTGTCACAGCAATGGAAGACAAACTAGAACAGAAATTGGTACCAGAAGTGGGGTGGGCTCCCTGAGTGATGAACTGTGACCCGGGAGATATAAGCTGAATAAACCCTTTCCTCCCCAAGTTGGTATCAGTCGGAATGTTTTGTCACAGCAATGGAAGACAAACTAGGACAGAAATTGGTACCAGAAGAGTGGGGTATTGCTGTGACAGACCTGACCTTTGTGTTTTGGGGAAGGACTGTGGAGGCATTTGGAACATATTCAATGATCATTGAATGCCTAAAGATCATTGCTGTGGAGCTTGGAGCAGTTTTGCTGAAGGAGTTGTAGAAGATGGAGGCCTGGCTTGTGAAGTTTCTAGTTTCAAAGAGGAGCAGAGATCATCAGGACTGTGTAATCTGTGGGTTCTGGTCAGCTGGGGCTGAAGAATCAGCTGTAACAAGAGACCAGAACCTGAAGTGAAATCTTTGTTGTACTGGGACAATTGATGCTGGTTAGCTGGGGCTGAAAAATCAGCTGTGAGTAACAAGAGACCAGCATCACTGTGGTGGAATCTTCTGGGAAGAATTCTTTCAGGGTCAGCACACAGAAGCTATGTTCCTGAAGGGGCCCGAGCCTCCATGTCAAGCCAGAAGCAGGACTTGTTACTGTGTAAGAGTCTCCTATATGGTTCTGGTTGAAATTTGAGGGGGGTCACAGAGAGCAGCCGAGGCTTGGTACTGTGAGAGGTTAGGAAAGACCATTGGTGGAAGTGCACCTCAGTTGCAATGTAGACCCCAGGATTGCAGGGGTCATGGAGAGAAGCTGAGGCTTTGCACCAGGAGAGGTCAGAAGAGACCATTGGTGAAGGTGCTGCCTCAGTTTCAGTGGTGACCCCAGCTTTTTGGAGATGCCAGGACCATGGGATGACCACCAAGAGCAGCGGCAGGTGTGGAATGGAATTGGCCTGGGCCTGTGAGATGAGCTGTGTGTGCCACGGACAGCAGAGTCGGAGAAGGGGAGCTGCCCAAACCCTTTGGAGCCCAGAAGATTGTGAGTGAATCCCAGGTGTCTGGCCTTGAGCTACTTTGCTGGACTTAGGTTTTGTTTGAGTGTGCCTGATTCTTCCTTTGAAATAAGACAGTACTTGTTTTGGATTTTACAGCAGCTCACAGTTAAGAGCCTTTTAATGGACTGTGAACTTTTTAAGTGTTTGGACATTTTAAGGATTGTGGGGCTTTTAAGGTTGTACTGTCTTAGGTTGTGATTAATGTTAACATCATACTTTAGGGATAAGAACTGGAAAGGTGGTGGTTTAATAGTGATGTGTTTTGTGTGTCAAGTTGACAAGGGGTCAGTTGTGCTGGATAGCTTTAGTGTCAACTTGACAAACCTGGGTTGAGGGAGCCTCAGTTGGGGAATTGGCTCCATTGGATTGGCCTGTGGCCACATCTGTGGAGTATTGTCTTGATGGTCGAGCAGTGTGGGAGGGCCCAGCCCACAAGAGTGGTGCCACCCTGGGCAGGTTGTTGTGTACTGTATAAGAAGGTGGGCTGGGCATGAGCCAGGGAAGCAAGCCAGTGAACAGCATTCCTCCATGGCCTGTGCTTCAGCTCCTGCCTCCAGGTTCCTGCCCTGAGTTCTTGGCTTGGGCTCCCCGAGTGATGAACTGTGACCCAGGAGATGTAAGCTGAATTAACCCTTTCCTCCCCAAGTTGGTGTTGGTCAGAGTGTTTTGTCATAGCAATGGAAGACAAACTAGAACAGGTTATATCTATTTTATTTTGGTCAGTAGCATGTATATTGGTGCTCAGGCAAGGAAGGAGTTGTTCCTTCTTGGGCAATTTATTTTTGTTGTTGATTTTGGTGGTAAAATATATACAGTATGAAATTAGATTTTAGTAGCATGAAAGTGTTACAGCCATTTCAATTATATAATTCTAAAAGTCTTCCATGTGTTCAAACAGAAGCTCTGTGTCATGAAGCAGTCACCCCAAAGTCTTCCTGTCATCAGAGTCTGATAACCATGGCAGCCCCAGCCTGAGCCAGTGACTCACTGGGATCTCCTGTCTATTATATAGAAAATGATTATATATAGATAACCATTTTCTGTCTCCACAACTTTTTATTCTGGAGATTTTGCAAATGTGTTTCACTTAGTATGTGGCCTTCCATGTCCACAGCCTTCACTTACACAATACTTTCAAAATTCCTTTCTAATGCAGCAGTTTGTTTATTTTGAGATGAGGTCTCACTATGTAGCTCAGGCTCGCCTGGAACTCACTATGTAGGGCAGGCTAGCCTTAGATTCATACAGATCTGCCTGCCTCTGCCTCCTGAATGCTGGGGTTGAATGTGGTTGCCACCATGTCCAGCTTTACCAGTATCTTTCTGTAGGATACCCTGAGACTCCGTTTCATGAGACCTCGTTGTCTTCCCAAGTCACATCCTGTTTCAAGCTTTGAAGCAGCTATGTTAGGCTGGAGAATCAGAAGTTAAGAGTGCACATATAGCACCTCACAACTGTTTGTAACTCCAGTTCCATAAGATCTGGTGCCCTCTTCTGGCCTCTGTAGGTACTGCATGCTCATGGGGCACATACATATACATGCAGGAAAATACTGATACACATAAAATAAATATTTGAATATTGCTGAAGTGCCTATTTCTTATCATCTATTGATCTTTTTAGGCCAGTCAGCCCTAAATTTTTCCACCTTTTCACCCAGTGCTTCTAATGACCCTTGGACGTTGGGATGAAGTTCTCCTGTCATACTTCTGGCTCTGCTGGGGAGTAGCTTTTCTTGGGTGTTTTATTGCTGCTGGATAGCTAGCTGCAGGAACACACACAGGGTTCCCTCCCCCGTTGAGCTTCATTTCCCTATGACAGTATGGCAGGTTTTCAAAACAAGTGTCTGGAAAACACCCGCCAGGCCCCCTTTATTCCCAGGTTTAAAAGCTTTCTGCCAGGAGAAGTGGCCCTCAATTAAGTAGTTTAATAAAAACCTCCCTCTGTTTTAATGCATTCTTGGGATGTGTTTATACTGAATGCCACTGAAGGCTTCTAAATGAGAAGCTGTGGAGAGAGGGATCCTTAACCTGTGACTTTAATAATATCCTTTACTTTAGACTTCAGGCAGAGGCCCAGCCAGATGTGTAGCTTTGTCATTGACCCAGGCTGGGCACAGGGATGGGTGTCCTGTGAGGGAGTGGAGGACATTCTTGCTTCTCTGTCCCCCCCCCCCCCTTCTCTGCAGCCTCTGGTAGAAGATTCCACCTTAGAGAAGCCTGAGGCTGCACAGAGATATAAAATCAGCTCAGTGCAGAGACTGGACTGGCAGCCCGAGAGCTGGAAGCCTCAGCCCCTAAGGTAAGGATGACTGTCCCTTGTCCCTAGACCATGTCCTTCCCCTCAAGTGTTCCCAGGGTGGAGGGTTCCACAGGAAAAGCAGTTCAGCTGTGGGGTTCTGGGTTTTGCAGGCCCCACCTGGCTGTAGGCTGCCTGGGCCCTGAGAGCAGGGGAGGCTTTGGTTTTTGTTCATTCTGGAGAGGTGAGTGAGAAGCAGGGTGCAGGCGGCCTTATCTCCACAGGAGGGGTTCACGGAGAAGCTGTGTTCTCAAGTAGAGCTAGTACTGTTCTGGAGATGCTGCGCTGGGCAGGGGATAGACAGGAGATCCCAGTGAGTCACTGGCTCAGGCTAGGGCTGCCAGGATGCAGGGCAGAGCTCTGCCCAGAGCTGAGTCCTGGTGCCCCCTCCCCACCATGTTAAGTGTGGAGTGCTTGCAGCATGGCTGGAGAGGGAGCCTGGAGGAGCGCCTTGCTCTCAGAGACCATCCACCTCTCTGCCAGGCAGGCTTGTGCTCTCTGTGGGACAAAGTGTCATCCCTGGATCCTGAGGAAAATAAGACTAGCAGATGGGGAAGCCGCACTAGATCCATTCTAGAAAAGCTTCCGAGGGAGAAAGCTGATGCGAGAAGAAATGGGCACTGGTGAGTGTGGACTTTGCCCAAGCATCTTTGAAGGGCTTCATGGTGAAAGCTGTTCAATATGCGAGTCTCCCACAGGGTTCTGAGTGGAGGTGAGCATCGAGGGAGTGGGCAGAAACTACTCTTCTTTAGAGAGCAGCAGGGAAAAGATTCACACTTGTTGATGAAACCCAATACTAAAAGTAGAATGAATGTGTGGCTGTTGGAGTTAGTCTACAGAAGACTTAGTATTTTTGAACTATTTTATTTATTATTTTTATGTGTATGAGTTTATGTAAGTGCACCTGTGTTGTGCAGTGCCCAAGGAGGTCAGAAGAGGGCATTGAATTTCCTGGAATTGGAGTTATGGAAGCAGTTGTTAGCTGCCATGTTGGGTACTGGGATCTGAACCCAGGTCCTCTGCAAGAGCAGCCAGTGCTCTTAATCACTGAACCATCTCTCTAGCCTGGGAGATTGGTTTTTAATGCTTCAGATTTTAACTTTTATTTTTTTTAAATATTTTATTTATTTATTTTTATTTATTTATTTATTTATTTATTATTTTTATGTGTATGAGTATATTGTCTGCATGTAGGTTGCTGTACCTATGTCGTGCAATGCCACAGAGGTCAGAAGAGGGCCTCAGATTCCCCTGGAACTGGAGTTAAAGACGGTTCTTAGCCTCCATGTGGGTGCTAGGAATCGAACCTGGGTCCTCTGCAAGAGCAGTTGGTGGGTGCTCTTAACCGCGGAGCCATCTCTCCAGCCCCCAAATCTAATGTTTAGGTACCTGGGAATCCTGCCATACTCTGAAATAACAGCCTGGTGATCATCCTGTGCTTGGATAGCCAGGTTTGGGATTAGTGGTGTGGGGGAGAGGGGGTTTAAGGAGTGGAAACCAAAGTGCTGACAGGGAGGTGGAGGACAGTGGAGGTGGAGGACTGGGGAGGTAGAGGACAGGGGAGTCATTTCGCTGTGTGTGGTTGGCGTGAAGGGGAAACAGTCCAGCCCTGAAAATAAGGTCATTTTTTTTTTTTTTTAATCTCCTCTGGTACCTGGCACAGTGTCTGGTGGAGTCAGACACATTTGAAGAATGAATGCATGTTTGGGTCAAGACCCAAAGCAACTTTATGAAGTGTACAACCCAGCCCAACAGCTCAACTCAGCAAGAACTTAGATCCTGCTGGAAATTTATCTTGCAAATAAAACACACTGTCACTTCCGGCTTTTGCCTGAGCTCTCAGAATCTAATTCTTTGCCGGGGGATCTGTCTGAGTGTGCAACTTTCTATTTATCACCTGTCTCACTCTGATACCTGCAGTGCCCAGTTCTGCAAAATAAAGCTGGAAAAGGGATTTATAGAGAAGGGTCAAACAAAAGCTTCTGGATGTTGGTAGCTTACAGCAATATGTAGTGTGTTTATGGTACACAGCTTCCATCCATAGGTTTCTAGAAGTCTGAGTATCTTTGTGTGTATGAGAGAGAGACGCATTCTTATTATGTAGACCAGGCTGGCCTGGAACTCACAGAGATCTGCCTGCATGTGCTTCCCAAATTCTGGGATTAAAGGTGTGCACTACCCTGCCCACCCTGTCTGAGTGTCTAACTGCAGGGTGTTCAGTTTTATTATTACTATTTATTATTAGTATTATTGTTATTTGCATGTATTGCACGAACATGAATATGTAGGTGCACACGTCCATGTGGAGGTTACAGGGGAGGGCATTGGCATCCTGTATCTTTCAATTTCCACCTTTAGATAGAGACTTTTTTCCTGTGTCTTTCAATTTTCACCTTTAGATAGAGACTTTCACTGAGTTGGATGCTCACTGTCTTGGCGAGGCTGGCTGGCTGGCTATGAGCCCCCAAGATCACCCTGTCTCTACCCCCCAATGCTTATATTACAGGCATGCACATCCATGTCTAGCTGTTTACACGGGTGCTACGGATTAGAACTCAAGTCTTCATGCTTACCCATTGAGCCATCTCCTCAACCAAATAAAGTTCTTTGACACTCTGGACTAGTGCAGCAGAAAATTGCTATCTTACTTGAGTGTTTCTTTGAACGCAGTTAAGGAGCACAGAGAATAGTTTGAGACAGGGGCTTTAAGTCTCATTGTGGGAATGTGAGAAGCAAGTTACATGCAGCAGTATTTGAAGTATTTCTCTCCCACATAGGAACACAGAGGAGTGTGTTCCTCAGGAGGGTGGAGCGTGGTAGATCGTTGCAGTTAATGTTGTGCTGAACTTTATAATTCCCTTGCTCCAGGGCGTTCTTTCCGAGTTTGACTCCTGTAAGTCAAAAGGAAGAATGTTGTAACTGTGTCCACGGAGCTGCTTTTAGCTCTCATGGCCTTGGGGTTTAGCATTTAGCCCTTCTGCTGTGGCCAGTGGATACCTCTGCTACGCAGACAGTGAGGATGTTGTTGAACTTTAGTCAAATCATTTTCTTTGGAACAAGATGAAAAGCTTTCAGCATTTACAAAGCCAGAAAATGTACAGTTTATTAGTAGACTTTCCCTGCTGCAGGCCCCAAAGAATCTGTGTTTGAAACTGTCTCCCGCCAGGCGTGGTGGCGTACACCTTTAATCCCAGCACTCGGGAGGCAGAGGCAAGAGGATCTCTTGTGAGTTCAAGGCCAGCCTGGTCTACAGAGCAAGTTCCAGGCCAGCTGGGGGAGACCCTGTCTCAAAAACACCAAAAAAAAAAAAAAAAAAGAAACTGTCTCCCTTAATGAAATACAAAAACATTTTTTCAGTATGCACACACACACACTTAAGTGAGTCATTAGAAATATTTGAAAGAGAAACATTGTTTCCTACTTTTGGGGGCTACTCTATCGAGAGGTAAAAATTAGGAGCTCATTTGCATATTATGATCTGATGTGCTTATATCTGCGTGCATGTGTGTGTCTGTGCATACAACCAAACTTTTCCGCTCCCTTGACCTTGACATAGTTTTAATATCTGACCCCAGCTCTCAGACATTCTATACTATATCTACAAAATTGTGTTCAGATTGTATAATTTTGGATGAATTCTGAATTTATATCAGAAATTATAATGAAAATGAATGAAACCGATACTTCTAAATCATTCAACAGGGCTTGGTACTCCTCTAAGTACTTAACACATGTTTATTTATTTTGCTCTGGCAATAACCTCATTGTTGTCTATCTGGTTAAGGAAAATGAGGTAGGTACAGAGAGATTAAGTAATGTGTACAAGGTGATACAACTGGTTGGGCTGTGTTTGAACTCAGGCCAGTGTGCCTTTCCTTAGTTAAAACAAAAATTCATGAAAAATGAATCCACAGGCTAATCTTGTACATTGGAGAAAATCATATGTGTTTATCATGTTTCAATGGACTTGAATGATCTCAACTAATCTGAGTCCTTTGCTTTATGATCAGCCTTTTGAGTTATTTTACCCGTGGGCATATGTTTCAGTTGTGAACTAGAAGTACATGAAAGGATAGTAAATTTAGCTAGCCAACATGAAAGAATTTTAACAGAGAGCTTGCTGTCTTCTTTCTTTCTTTAGGGAAGAAAGATGAGTTCTTTCAGTTCCCAGATAGATGACTCTAAATGAATTATTCCATCAGAATAAAATATTCTTTCTACTTCTACAAAAACCAGCTACTGCTGATTTAGAGAGAGCCTCAAGCCATTTCTCCTCTGATGAATGGCTTGTGCCAGTTTCCATTTCTGTAACCTTAGCAGCAGCATCTGCAGTGTGACATGGCCTTCTTGGAATGAGGTTGGGGTTATGCATGCACAGGCACAGGTGACTTCTGAGTGCCCAGGTCAAGCTTCTACTTCTAACCTTGGTAATAGATTAGAATGGGAACCAGAGAGAAGGGATTACAACCACGTTAAGAGCTCAAAGTGGGCTGGAGAGATAGCCTTGCGGTTAAGAGCACCGACTGCTCTTGCAGAGGACCCAGGTTCGATCCCCAGCACCCACATGGCAGCTAAGAACCGTCTGTAACTCCAATTCCAGGAGAACTCCAGTTCCAGGGGAATCTGAGACCCTCTTACCTCTGCGGCATTGCACGACACGGGTCCACAAACCTACATGCAGACAGTACATTCATACACATACAAAAATAAAAAAAATAAAAAATGTTTAAAAAAAAAAAGGAAGAGTTTATTTGCGCTTACAATTGACGGTTCCAGGGAATCAGAGTCCATTGTGGCGGGAGGCATGGTGGCCGGGGCTGGAGCAGAAAGCCGAGGTTCACATCTTGCAATGAGCACCGTCAGCACCGTCAAGAGAGAGAGAGAGAGAGAGAGAGA
>VZQC01002390.1:1856956-1901800 GCA_009823505.1 Rhizomys pruinosus | reverse complement strand
TATGTGTATGAATGTATTGTCTGCATGCAGGTCTGTGCACCCGTGTCGTGCAATGCCGTGGAGGTCAGAAGAGGGTCTCGGATTCCCCTGGAACTGGAGTTCTCCTGGAATTGGAGTTACAGACGGTTCTTAGCCGCCATGTGGGCGCTGGGGATCGAACCCGGGTCCTCTGTAAGAGCGTTGGTGCTCTTAACCGCTAGGCTATCTCTCCAGCCCCCCAGCCCACCTTCTTATACAGTACACAACAACCTGCCCAGGGTGGCACTACTCATTGTGGGCTGGGCCCTCCCACTTGCCTGACAATCAAGACAATACTCTACAGATGTGGCTGCAGGCCAATCCAATGGAGCCAATTCCCCAATTGAGGCTCCCTCAACCCAGGTGTGTCAAGTTGACACTAAAGCTATCCAGCACACCATCCCTTATTTTCTTTTTGCTCAGTGTTGGATTTGTGGACTTCATCTATGGATATACATGTGGCAACCTCTTTCCTTCCCATCATTGAACACACTCTACATTTCTGATTGCTTATTTCCTTGTGTGACTATGCTCCAATGGTGGATCTGTTCTACAGCTCAGGGACTGGGCTTGTTTATAGCTCTTGGCTGTTAATACTGTCATATTCTTGTGCCTACCTCATATGTGTATGAAGTTCTTCAGGCATCTATCTAGTATCAGTTGCTGTGGAGCTCTGGTCCAAACCATGAAACAGTTTTCCAAAGTGAACCTACCAGCATACACTCTGCCATAGCAGGTGTGTGAGTTCTGCGGATCTCGAGTCAATGCTCAGTTACTGCCATCACCAGCAACTGTGATAGCATTTCATTGTATCAAACTCAGTTTTGTTTAGAACATTAAATTTACAATTATGTATTTTTCATGTGTGTGTATGCACAGCATGTATATATAGATCAGAGGCCAGCTTGCAGGAGTTGTTCTGCCATGTGGGTCCTGGTGGTCAGGTGTGGTAGCAAGTGGCTTTGTCCTCTGTGCTGTCTTGTGGACCCTCAAACTCAGTTTTGATTCCATAGCTCATGTGCTTAATTCTGGGGCACCCATCTATTACACTGTCTGGAAGGCAGTGCGCAGGTGCTGGGTACATAAGAATCAACACAATCTGAGTTCTCCTGTCAAGGAGTTCACAAGGGAGATGGCCCCAGAAATGATGTAAATGTGGTCTGGTTTTAGGGCACCCTGTAGAGAGGCTGGGGGGAGGTCATTTAGGTTAGTCTTTGTGATTTGAGCAGGATTCTATGAAGTGTGAGGAAGATGTCAGACCTCTAGGACAGAGTCAAGGCTGGCTGTGCTGAACACTCATCCACCTGGGTGTTCAGTGACTTCTAGGAATGCAAAGAAGGGATTGTCACCAAGGCACGGAACATGGCTGTAGCGGAGAGAGAGGTAACATGGCTGAATGTCCTCCCTTTAAGGGCCAGGACACCTTCACTCCTTTTCTGAGAGAGAGGGAAGGGAATCAGAGTGCCCATCTAGCAATCTGAACTCTTTTTAAAAACTTATTTTGTGTGTATGTGTGCCATGTGGGTGCAGTGCCTGCAGTGGTCATCAGATTCCTCTGAGAGCGAATTACAGGTGGTTGTGAGCTGCACAGTGTGGGTGCTGTGACCTGGTTCTCTGGAAGAGCAGCAAGTATTCCTAACCCTGGAGCCATCTCTCCAGCAGGGGCAACTGACCTCTCACCACTGCTCCAGTGTTTCTCCTCAATGGTGAGTCATGTGGATACCTCTTCTTCACTTGATTATCAAGACAATGAGGGACCGCACTGCCTGAGACTTGTTAAACTTAAACTTTTTCCTTGGAAGTTTCATCATTACCACCATGTTACATTGTAAAGAGCTGTTTTTGCTGTGATTTAAACATGGCTGTCCTTTAATGGATATTTGAAAGAATATTTTTTTTTATTATTTATTTTTGCATGTGTATGAATGTATTGTCTGCATGCAGGTCTGTGCACCCGTGTCGTGCAATGCCGCGGAGGTCAGAAGAGGGTCTTGGATTCCCCTGGAACTGGAGTTCTCCTGGAATTGGAGTCACAGACGGTTCTTAGCCGCCATGTGGGTGCTGGGGATCGAACCCGGGTCCTCTGCAAGAGCGTCGGTGCTCTTAACCGCTAGGCTATCTCTCCAGCCCCCGAAAGAATATTTTATGATATGTCCAAATCACAAAATATGGAAATGTTAGAGCTAGGATAGGCTTTTGAGATCAACTCTTGAAGAAACTGAAGCACAGGTACATTGAGCTACATGATTAGATCCAAGTGGCTCATGCCTGGCAGAGCCAGATGTAGAGCCTTGGACCATTTGCCAACTCAGACTCTGTGGATAAACACAACCACCATGGTGGGGAGCGAGCAAAGCCTGGGCCAATGAGAAGAGGAGAGGAGGGGAGGGGAGAGGAGGAGAAGGGGGGAGGGGAGAAGAGGGAGGGAGGGGAGGGGAAGAGGAGAGGGGAGGGGAGAAGAGGGAGGGAGGAGAGGGGAGGAGGGGAGGGGAGGAAGGGAGGGAAGGGGAGAAGAGAAGAGAAAAGAGGGGAGGGGAGGGGAGAAGAGAAGAGAAGAGAAAAGAGAGGAGGGGAGGGGAGGGGAAGAGGAGAGGAGAGGAGAGGAGAGGAGAGGAGAGAAGAGAAGAGAACAGAAAAGGGAGGTTTTGGGTGAAGAACTAGGTCTGATTCCTATTGAGAGAGATCTGAGATGAGGGTGGTATATCCTTGTCTCTTTGAGAGGCAGAGGACGGAGAGGAGGCAGTGCTGTTGGAAGGTCTGTTCAGGGAAGGCTCTCTGAGAAGGTTTCATTAATCTGAGACCAGTAGGGGAGGAAGAGACAGGTCTGTAGGGGACTGGTGGAGAGTGCACAGCTGTGGGTAGCTGGTGAGCAGGGACTGAGGTCTTTAGGGGACTGGTGGAGAGTGCACAGCTGTGGGTAGCTGGTGAGCAGATTGAGGTCTGTAGGGGACTGGTGGAGAGTGCACAGCTGTGGGTAGTGGTGAGCAGACTGAGGTCTGTAGGGGACTGAGGTCTGTAGGGGACTGGTGGAGAGTGCACAGCTGTGGGTAGCTGGTGAGCAGGGACTGAGGTCTTCAGGGGACTGGTGGACAGTGCACAGCTGTGGGTAGCTGGTGAGCAGACTGCGGCCTAGGGATCAGGCTCTTTTAAACCACCAATGGCTTTGAAGGAGAGTTGCTGCTGCTGCTGCTGCTGCTGTCAGTCAAAGCAGTCTCCTCTGCCCTCAACCCTGGCCCATAGGCCTTTGTGGGGTGCCCTATGTAGGAGAGGGGTCCTGCTGGAGGAATTGGCCTTACTAACCATGAACTAGGGGGCTTCTGATTATAACTCTTTCAACATTTCTTTATTCATGTTTGGAAGATGGGGTCCCTAAGATACTGTGTTTAGGTGGGCATGGTGGTGAATGCCTTTAATCCCAGCACCTGGGAGGCAGAAGCAGGTGGATCTTTGTGAGTTCAAGGCCAGCCTAGTCTATGTAGTGAGTTCTTGGACAGCTGAAGCTACAGGGAGACCCTGTCTCAAAAAGACCCTCCCTCCAAAAAGATATTTGATTTATATTTAGATGCATTTTATAAATTAAATTTTCATAAAGTATTGTGGCCTAATTTTCAAATTATAAAGTTAATAAAATTATTTTTTTAATATTTTTAAGTTAATTAATTTATTTTTATGTGTATGAGTGTACTGTCTGCATGTACGTTGGTGCACCCGTGTCGTGCAATGCCTCAGAGGTCAAAAGAAGGAGTCAGATTCCTTTGGAACTGGAGTTAAAGATGGTTCTCAGCCACCATGTGGGTGCTGGGGATCAAACCTGGGTCCTCTGCAAGAGCAGTCGGCGCTCTTAACTGCTCAGCCATCTCTCCAGCCCCAAAATTAATAAAATTATTTTACAGAATCCAGAAAATGGAGACTCAAACCCAGTTCCATTCTGCACCACTTCTTGTGGCATCAGACTTTCTCCCTGAATTGTATACATTCTCACTGCTTTTTCATGTTGTTTATAAATATAAAGTAGAACACTCTGATCATTTAAATTGTGATTTTATTATTTTTTTTGAGACAGTGTCTCATGTAGCGCAGGCTGACCTCTAACTCTTTAGTCTCAAGTTTGATCTTGAGCTTCTGATTCTCTGCTTCTTCCTCCCAAGCCTTGGGATTACAGGTGAGCACTAACTAGCACACCTGGTTTATACAGTGCTGGGGCTCAAAGCCAGGCAAGCACTAGCTGTTTCCCCAGGCCCCAACGTAAGAAACAATACTGCTTATTGCACAGAAATATTTTGAAAATATACAAAAATCTAAGATGCAAATTTAAAACTGTTGTCAGTTTTACCACTGGGATAAAAATCTGTTAATATAGTGAAGTTCTCCTGTATTTATTTATGTATATGTATGGGTTTTCCTTTTTTTTTTTTTTCAATATAAAATTAGGCAAGACACTTTTTTTTTTTTTTTTGGTCTTTTCGAGACAGGGTCTCCCTGTAGCCCCAGCTGTGCTGGAACTCACTCTGTAGACCAGGCAGGCCTTGAACTCACAAAGATCCTCCTGCCTCTGCCTCCCAAGTGCTAGGATTAAAGGCATGTGCCACCACTCCTGGCTAAGGCAAGATACTTTTAAAAGGGTATTTTGGATATGTATTTAATGAAACAGGAAGACAATGAATGGAAAGTTCAGAAATAAAAGACCTTGTAATGTCAGAAGAATTCCTTCTATTGCCATATTCTGATTCTGTCTGGAAGAAGAGGGACAGAAGACAGGAAGTCCACACTTACTGTGTACCCGCCTTGCACCTGATGCTGGAGCCTGGGCGCTCATGTTCTCAGAGTGGACCAGTGTGTGGGGGAAGGATGACCTATTTGGCAGCCATTGACTAGACAGTGTGTTTCGGGGGTGATAGCTAAGCATGTTGGGAAACAGGCCCTTGTGAGAGTGTGAATGTGCTCGCTCAGACTGGACTGGCAGGTTGCTGCCCATTCGCAGAGGTGCAGATCCTATACTGCGTTAACCCGTCTGATGTTAGCACAGGGAAGAAATAACCTCGGGAATGGGAATGTAACTTTGAGTCAAGAACTCATTTCTAGCTGTTGCCCTCTGTTCTCTTCAAGTGTGTTAAGTCCAAGCTTTCGTTGTTTGACATTGAATTTACCATAAGGGCCAGGGAGATGGCTCAGCAGGTGAAGGGCTGGTCACCAAGCTGACAACAGAGTTTGAGCTCAAGACCTACATGATAGGGGAGAATTGACTCCTCCAACCTTTCACTGACTTCCACGAATGTTTAAAGGGCAGTTAAAATATTGTGTGTTGGGGCTGGAGAGATGGCTCAATGGGTAAGAGCACTGGCTGCTCTTGCAGAAGACCCAGGTTCAATTCCCTCATGGGGAATTGAATGGCTAACAACCACCTGTAACTCTAGTTCCAGGGGATCCGACACCCTCTTCTGACCTCTGTGGGCACTGTACGACACAGGTGTACTTACACACACACACACACACACACACACACACACACACATTGCACCCATACACATAAAATAAAAAAGAATAAATTAAAAAAATATGAAAATAGGGTCTCATGCAGCCCAGGCTGGCCTCAAACTCTTGAACTTGGTATGTAACCAAGGATGCCTTGAACTCCTCATCCTCCTGTCTCCTGAGGGCTGGGATTGCAGGCCTGCACTCCACACCCAGCCCTCCTTATTTCTCATTAGTTGAACCAGAGTTATTTTAGGTTTTCCATTTCCATTCCTATTTCCATCTAAACCCAAGCTGTCTCATGCCCTGACTATGTCGATTTCTCAGTATGTTCTTTATACTCTCAATGGTGCCATAATTTGTACATTGGAAATGCAAGTGTTTGACAAGTTGAATACCCAATGGTGCTGGTAGAGTTCAAAGCCTTCAGCTGTTGTGATCTCTGCCCTTTCTGCTTTAGATGAAGTTACTGCCAGGGACCTCTCCTTTTCCTGTCCCAAGCCCCCAGGACATTTCCTAGTTCTCTGTGTAGGGCTTTCGGGTGCAGGTTCAAGCATTATGACTGGGCAGTGGGCAGCAGGCATCTGGGACTCTGAATGCATGCATGCATGCATGCATGCATGCTTTATTTCAAATGGAAATCTAAGAGCTAGGCACTTTCCTGAGTCTCCCCCAAAAGGGAGCTGTATTTCCAGTGATGTCAGATTGAATCTTTGCTGTCGAAGAGGCTGTACTTTCCACAGTGTCTTCCAGGAACTGGACGTCAGGAGAGTATTTTGAAAGTAACTATTAAGGAGCCTTGATTGCTAGTTATGGTGGAAAGGGGTCTGCCTCTCAGGGGCCACCTCCAGGGTGGTCTTGGCTGGACTAGTCTGTCCCTGACTCATGCTGAGCTCTCTCACGGGGCTGGACCGCCTTATTTGGGACTGATTTCCTGGAAACATTTAGGCCAAGACTCCAGTGCTAAGAAAACAATATTGTTTTTGCAAACATAAGAGTTATATTTAAAACTCTCAACAGTATAAAATCCATTTTGAAGAAATATAGGTTTAAAAAAATCCCCCAACCCCCAAATCAAAACCTGGGAAGTGGAAGAACTCTTTGCACATGGTAGGGTGTTTATTTCAAAACAGATTTCATTGACCACAGGGATTACGATAATCTCCGTTACGTGGTCCCTGAGAGCCATGGGCAGAGGCCGAGCTGTAGCTTTTGCTGGAAAAAGTGAAATCTGTGGCCAAACCTCAGTGACTGAGTTTTTGCTTCACCTGGAAGTCATTAGAGAAGTACAAAACCCTTGAAAGGCAACATCTGGCTGGCTGGAGGCAGGCTGGCAAACGCTCAATCCAAATAGACAGAGGTGACAGTCTCAGAGACATCCTGAGAGAGTGGCTGGTGGGCATCATTGCCCAGGTCTAGAGGGACAGTTCTACCCTGGCCTGGGTTGACTTCTCGGAGGGTGGCCCTGCCTTTAGCAGACACCTGGGCAGCTAGAAAAGTCAGGGACCTCCCCCTACCCGATCCAGGCATCTGTATCCGAGAAGGGACCTCCCACAACTCTAGCTGTTCCTAGACACACTACAGTGTGCTTGCTGCCAGGGGAGTGCCCGGGGCCGGTGTTCTGTGGGCAGCTGTGGCTTCCCATATGTGCCCCCTACAATTTGAGGTGTTGGTTTAGGCTGGTAGAAATGCCTCTGCTGCCCTGGCCCTTTCTCACGGCTGCCTGAGCTCCTGTTCTCATTAACCGCGCACAGGAGCCCGGCCACCTGGGAGCCCCTATACTTTCCAGGAAGCGGCTTAGCCCTCCGCTGTCTTCTCCGCTGAGTTTGGAAAGGCCCAGCTTCGGTATCTGGGAACACCGGAGCAAAGCGCGTCTCCCATGCTCACTGGTAGACCACGACAGCATCTTTCTTCACAAATTCCTGGACAGTGAGGAATTTTTCTTGTGTGTTTTTTTTTTTTTTTAAATAGCATGTAAGGCATTTTCTAGTGAAGAATGGAGCTCCAAAAAATCTGATTTTCTGAAAACAGGTTTCTTTGAAAAGCCGTGGTAAGGACATTCTGAAGGCACTGTACATGGGCCTGTCCAACACACATTTTTGCAAAGGTGCATTTTCTTAAGAAAATGCTGCCTGTGGTAGTTTTGCTCCACGATTCCCAGCCACTTGCCTGTGGTTTCTCAGAGCTCCAGGCAATTGGTTTCAAAAGCTAAGACTGGGCATCTCTTTGGTCACTTTAGCTTTCAAGCAGCCTGGGAAGGCACAGAGGTCATCATAGAGTAACTCCCTGGAGGCACTCTGGTGGCTGGAGGGGGCTCCTGCTTTTAAACAGACATTATTAACCTGGCATGGATGAAGCCCTATCAGTTCCATGGGAGAAGTCTCAGTAGCCAAGTTCTGTTTAGAAGAGGGATGGGGTGGGAGTGCTGGGAGCCACAGACCCCTCAAGTTCCAACTCTACAGGACTTGGGGGGACGTCATTTCACCTTTTCTGATCCTTGGATTCCTTCCCTGGAAAGTAGAGATGCCAATCACTGTTACCGGATGAGGGTTTTTTCCTTGGTCCGTTCTTGTCCTCTTAAGAGAAAGAATTCAGCCCAGAGACACAATTTAAATAATAATTTAAACAAAATATTAGCAAAGCAAAGTGAGTATACTCCAGAGAAAGATTGGAGGAGAGAGACTGGAAGAGATCAGCACGTGGGTTCTGCCCTGTGGCTGGTAAGGAAGTTCTTATGAATAGTCATGGAGTGGATAGCATATTCATGAGGTAAGCTGACCCTTTCGCTCTCCAGAACAAGGTAGACTAGATCTCCCTTTGAGGCTGTCTTTCCATCATCTCTAGGAAAAGCCCATAACGGGGTCAAAACCCAGATGATATTAAAACGAAGCATGCAGAGTCATCTTAGCACCCACATGTGAAGACTGGGAGAGTTCTCCAGGGGCCTTAATTTCTGATACATTGCCGCTTTAAGCATGTTTAATTACAAAGGGACATCCTGTTTCCTGGCTGTCAGAAAACAGCCATGAAGACATCGATGCAGTTGCCTTCGTTATTGAGTATCTAACTCCTTGCTTCTCCAGGCTCTTTTTTTTTTTTTTAAAAAGATTATTTTTATTTTTTAAATTATGTGTATTGGTATGTGGGTGTATGTCTGGGGAGGCCGGGAGTATTGGGTCCCTGGGAGCTGGAGCTGTGGGCAGTCGTGAGCTACCTGACATGGATGCTGGAAATGGACCTCCGTGCTCAGAACCCCTCTTTTTCCTTTAACGTTTACTTATTTGTTTATTTATTTATTTATTTTTATGATATGCTATGAGGGTTCTGCCTGCCTGCATGCAAGTGCACCCATGTTGTGCAAAGTCTGCAGAGGCCAGAAGAGGGCATCAGATCCCCTGGAACTGGAGTTATGGATGGTTGTTAGCCACCATGTGGGTGCTGGGAATCAAACTTGGGTCCTCTGAAAGAGCATCCAATGCTCTTAACCACTGGGCCATCTCTCCAGCTCCTTTTTCTTTTCTTTTTTTTTTTTTTTTTTTTTTTAAAACAACATGAGCTGGGTTTGCATGCCTTTGATCCCATCATTTGGGAGGCAGAGGCAGGCGGATCTCTGTGAGAGGCCAGGCCAGCCTGGTCTATGTAGTGAGTTCCAGGACAGCTGGGGCTATAGGGAGACACTGTCTCAGAAAGACCAAAAACAACCACCACCACCACCACCACCACCACCAAAAAACCCCAACCCAACAATGGCCTTGTATCTTTTCTTTTAAAGACTTATTTTTAATTATGTGTGTGGGTGTATGTATGGGTATGTGCAGCTGAAAATGGGGCTGGCAGAAGCTAGAAGAGGGCATCAGATCCCCTGAAGGTGGAGTTACAGGAGGTTGTGAGCCACCCAAGGGATGAGGGTGGTGGGAACCAAACTCAGGTCCTTGGCAAGAGCACCAACTACTGTTTACTGCTAAGCCATCTCTTCAGTACCTCTATTTAAAAAAAGTAATTAATTTTGCTCCTTCACAATTTCATACTTGTATAGAGCACCTTCTGTTTACTTTTGCCCTCACCCTGTCTTATCTCCTTCCCACTGCAGTGACCTTCCCTCCTCCCCATGGGTCCTCTCCCCACCGTTAATGGTACTGGGGATGGAATCTAGGGCCTCACATAGGCTTAACAAGCCTTCTGCTTACTGCTGGCCTACTTCTGCAGCCCTCCTTGCTGTCTTTTTATTTATGTTTATTACAACTTTATTTGTAAGTTGCTACACACCAGGTACACACTAGACATCAGTGTCATGCTTCTTTTTGCATTTCATAGATCCCACTGTCTGCGCTGACACCAGCGTCCTTGTTCCCCCTCTCCAGGTGGGCCCTTTTCTCTTTCATCTCTGGCCAGTGTATTAGATTCCTCCTGTTGACTCTAGGTCAGCATCAGGTGCTGTTCTTGTTTGTTTGTGACAGGGTTTCACTATGTACCCCTGGCTGGCCTGAAACTCACTATATAGACCAGTCTGGCCTCAAATTCCCAGAAATTCACCTCTGCCTCTCAAATGCTGGGATTAAAGGCGTGCACCACCATGCCTGGTGCTGTGCTTGGTCTGGGGGATGCGGCCTCTCTGTTCCTGGCCTTGGGAAAGCTTTTCTCTTCTGAGTCTTCTTGCTCTGGCTAGGCTCCCTGGTCCTTGTTGTAAGTCTTGACTCTGTCTTTTGAAACATGCAGGTCTTTCCTGAGATTGTGTGGTGAACTCCTAGGGTCAGAGCAGGAAGGAGCTGGGCCTTTATTTTTAAACCCCGCGGGGGTACAGTTTTCATAAAAATGCTATCCATTTATCCATCCATCCATCCATCCATCCATCCATCCATCCATCCATCCATCCATTTATTTTACTAGTACCTTCTGTGTGCCAGGCCCTACTTTAACCTAAGAATTTGGCTAAGCAAAGACAGCTTATATCCTGTTGGAGGAGACACAATAAGCACACCACCAGATAAGGGTCTGTCAGTGGCTGATAAGAGCCAAGCAGAACAGTATGGCCAGATAAGGTGGACTGAGAGAATTGGGGCATCCTTTATCATAATGACCTTTCCTAAGAGCTGTTTTGAAGAGTTTCTCTGATAAGCAAGCAGAAGTTGAAATCTGCAGCCAGTGTGGCTGCCTGGCTATCGGGAGGAAGGGCCTAGAGAAGGGGAGGCAGGGACAAGAAAGATTCTTAGACTTTAAGGACGGGAGAGTTGTTGAAGAAGCTGGGCTGAGGGGGAAGGGAGAGGAGCTCTCAGAGATGGTGGTGGGAGGGCTGGGCAGCACACGGACTTGGAAGGCCTTCCTAGGGCTTCATCTCATGGAAGCTGAAAGCCTATTCAGAGTTTTGAGAAGACCCAGGTTCAAGTCCTAGAACCCACATGGCCGCTAACAACAGTCCTTAACTCTAGTTCCAGGGGATCTGATGCCCTCTTCTGAACTCTGTGGGCATTGCACAACATGCGTACACTTACACACATACAGGCAATACACTCATACACATAAAATAAAATAATAGATACAAATATTTTTAAAGGCTAAACACGACATAATATAGCAAACCATGAGATCTAAAAATTACTACTGGACGTGCTGAATTAATCACTTGGTTCTGAATATATTGTGAAACTTTTTTTTGCATTCATTTATCAAAATATTAAGTGCTTACACAATCAGTGTCATGTTTTCTGGGCTAGTTGATATTACATTTATGGCTGTTGTTTTATTTCTGGGCTGTGCACAGGGTTCAGGCAAGCTTCTTTCTTTCTGAAAGGCATGGAATGGTCCGTGGTGGGATCCTGCTGACTGCAGGCTGAGCTGGGCCACTCCTCGCTGCTCCCTGGAGTTGCAGACACTAACTGCAAGGCGCTGCACTTGGGCAGTGAAGACCAGTGCTAGCCTTCAGGGGGTGCCCTGCCCATCTGCTATAACTTCCCACAGCCTGGTGTTTGGATCCATTGTCCTTGTTTTCTAGGGAATATGAGGGACACAGAGATTCCTTCTCCACTTTATTTTCAGAACTGCATCTAACTTCTCCAAAAATGTTTTAAGAATTGTGAAAAACAGATAAATCATGGATGAGATTTTTCATTTCAGAAAGCTCATTAGAATAGCAATTACTTGGGGCTGAGATGACTCGGTGGACAAAGGTCCTTGCCAGCAAGCAAGGATGACCCGAGTTCAGCCCCTGGGACTCACATGGTGGAAGGGGAGAACTGACTCCCACAAGTTGTCCTCTGACTTCCATGTATGTTTCATGACATGTGCATTCTCCCCCCTCCCATAAGAATAAATTAAGAAGAATAACAGGGGCTGGAGGGATGGCTCAGTGGTTAGGAAACACTTCCTGCTCTTGCAAAGAACAGGAGTTCTGTTGTTCGCAGGAACTCCAGCTCCAGGCAGATTTGACAACTTCGGTCTCCATGGGCACCTGCGCTTGTGTGCACATACCCACATGCAGACAACACACATACACATAATTTAGAATAACAAAAATAATTCACAAAGGAAAAGAATAACTGGGGCTAGAAAGATGGCTCAGTGGTTAAGAGCACCGTGTGTTCTTTCAGAGGACCTGGGTTTGGTTTCCAGCATCCACATAGCCACTCATAACCATTTGTAACTTGATGCCCTCTTCTGGCCTCTGAGCGCTTTGCACATATAGCCCGCTTACATACATATAAAACACTCATACGCATAAAAATCAAAAAATTTAAAAATTAAAATTAAAAGGTTGCGTCTCAACAGGTGTGGTGGCACACTCTTTAGATCCTAGCACTCAGGAGGCAGAGGCAGGCCAATCTGTGAGTCTGAGTCCAGCTTAGTCTATATAGTGAGCTCTACTGGGCCAGATGGAGGAAGGCAAGGCAAAAGGTACTCTTGGAGACAGCTGGCCCTGAACGCACAGAGATCCACCTGCCTCTGCCTCCTGAGTACTGGATTAAAGGTGCGTGCCAACATGCCCGGCTGAAACTTGTATTTTTATCTTCAAATCAAAGGAAGAAACTAGCAAACTTTTTTTTTGTCTTTTTGAGACAGGGTCTCCCTGTAGCCCTAGCTGTCTTGGAATTCGCTCTGTAAACCAGGCTGGCCTTGAACTCACAAAGATCTGCCTGTCTCGCCTCCCAAGTGCTAGGATTAGGGTTAAATGCTTGCACCACTATGCCTGGCTTTTTTTTTTTTTTTTAATTAATTAATTTTTTTTTTTTTTTTGTGGTCTTTTTGAGACAGGGTTTCCCTTTAGTTGCAGCTGGCCTGGGACTCACTCTGTAGACCAGGCTGGCCTTGAACTCACAGAGATCCACCTGATGTCTGATTGATATATGAGACACATCTGAAATGATGGCACTGGACAAGTAGAGTCAGGTCTGTGGGCTGAGGTTGACTCAGTATAGCTGAGAGATTTTGGGAAGGAGGAGCGGTAGAAATGGCCACTACTGCTGTGGTGTGTGAGGAGGAAGAACTAGGGTGTTGCCAGGTTGCTGTGATCAGTGCTGTGCTCTGTGCTAGGTGAGGAGGTTTAAGAAGTCATCCAGCTGGAGCACTAGCTTGCCTTGCAAACATGAGGACCTGAGTCCTAGCCCCAGAACCCACATAAAAGGCTGGGTGTTTATAATCCCCGTACTGGGGAGCCAGAGACAGGCTTATCCCTGGAGCTGTTGCTGGTAACTCACCTGGTACCTTCCAGGCCAAGGAGAGACCCTGCCTCAAAGAACAACGTTGATGGCCCCTGAGGAATGACACTTGACGCTGAACTTTGACCTCCACATGTATGTGAACTTGTATACACATGTGCTTCCCTCTGTACACACAACACACACACACACACACACACACAAAGTTGTCAAGTGGGCTCTGGACTGTGAGGGTTTCAGACAATTGGGAGCCACTAAGACAAGTGTAGCGGCTGGAGAGATGGCCTAGCAGTTAAGAGTGCCGACTGCTCTTGCAGAGGACCTGGGTTCGATCCCCAGCACCCACATGGCGGCCGAGAACCGTCTGAAACTCCAATTCCAGGAGAACTCCAGTTCCAGGGGAATCCGACACCCTCTTCTGACCTCTGCGGCATTGCATGACTCAGGTGCACAGACCTGCATGCAGACAGTACATTCATACACGTAGAGAAAAATAAATAAAAAAATTTAAAAAAATATATAAAAAAGACAAGTATAGCTGTGGCTGTGTGTTCTAAGTTGAGCCTAACCAGGGAGTTGTGCTTCTTATGAGAAAAACAGAGAAATAGGCCCAATAGAAACCACATTTGGTTTGGAAACCCAAACAACTGGACAGAATTATGAACAGCAACTTCCCTGCAGAGCATCATTACTACACCACGCCTTGCATTGAGGACATGTCCTGGGCTTGGCTGGAAGATCAGCCCAGAAGGTATTTATTTATTTGATTCAGGTGGTTAGGATTGTGATAGTGAGGGGCTGGAGAGATGGCCTAGCGGTTAAGAGCGCCGACCGCTCTTGCAGAGGACCCGGGTTCGATCCCCAGCACCCACATGGCGGCCGAGAGCCGTCTGAAACTCCAGTTCCAGGAGAACTCCAGTTCCAGGGGAATCCGAGACCCTCTTCTGACCTCCGTGGCATTGCACGACACGGGTGCACAGACCTGCATGCAGACAGTACATTGATATACATACCGAAATAAAAAAAAAAAAAAAAAAAAAAAAAAAAAAAGGATTGTGATAGTGAATACTCACTGTTTCCGGTGAGCTGCACTGTGATTTAATTGAGGTTTTCTGTTTGCAATTTAAGGACATGTTTAGGAGGGAGCCTGGCCTGGAGTTACAGACAGTTGTAAGCTGCCATGTTGGTGCTGAGAATCGATCTCAGGTCCTCTGGAAGAGTAGCCATTGTCCAGTTCTCTACCTTATTTTTTGAGACAGGGTCTCTCACTGAGCCTGGAGATTGTTGTTTTTCTAGACTGGCTGACCAGAGAGCTCCTGGGATCCCCCTTTCTCTGCCTTCCAGAGCTGCTCTTACAGGTATTGTACCCCCATGCCTGGCTTTTAAAAATTAATTAATTTTTTGGAGATAGGGTCTTCCAGTTGTAGCCCCAGCTAGCCTGGAACTCATTATGTAGATCAGGCTGGCCTTGAATTTACAGAGATCCAATTGCCTCTATCTCCCAAGTGCTGGGACTAAAGGTGTGTGCCACCACGCCCACCTTGAATTATTTTTATCTTATGGGCATGAGTGTATTGCCTGCATATGTGTAAGTGAACTTATGTTGTGCAGTGCCCAAGGAGGTTAAAAGAGGGCATTGAATTCTCTGGAACTGGAGTTATAGAAGTGGTCACCTACCATGTGGGTGCTGGGAACTGAACCTGAGTCTTCTGTAAGAGCAGAAATGCTCTTAACTGCTAAGTCATTTTTCCAGCTCACAAAATCTAAGTTTTTTTTTTTTTTTTTAAAACTAATCCTAACTTTTGAAGGATTTTTATTAAAATTTTATTAGCCAGGGGCTGGAGAGATAGCTTAGTGCCTAATAGTATTTGTTGCTCTTGTAGTGGGTTTGGGTTCGGTTCCCAGCACCCACTTCAGGTGTCTTACAACTGCCTGTAACTCCAATTCTGGAGAATCTCACAAGGGGATCAGATTCCCTCTTTTGGCCTCTGTGGGCACCTGCAAATATGTATCTGTATACACATAGACACATAAACACATAAATAAAAATAAAATAAAATAAAATAAAACTGGTGGTGTTGGCTCTTCAGTGTTGACTTATTACTGAAGAGGGTGAGCAGGGGCCTGTCAGTAGAGACAGCCAGCAGCTGAGTCTCTCCTTTTGGAATATGAGCTTATTTCCTCCAGGATCAAGAGCCCTGGATCAGAGGCTGCAGAGATGGCTCAGTGGTTAAGAGCATTGGCTATTCTTGCAGAGGACCCAGATTCAGTTCCCAGCAACCCACATGGCAGTTGACAATTGCATGTAATTCCAGTTCCATGGGATCCAACACAATCTTCTGGCTTCCATTGCACAACATGGGTGGACTTACTTGCATGCAGGCAAAGCACATTTTAAAAAAATAATAAAAGAGTCCTGAATCATCATCAGTGTCTGGAGCCTGAGCATCCAGGGACTTGCCGTTGCTTCCATATATATCCAGGGACTTGCCGCTGTCTCCATATGCATTCAGGGACTCACCCCTGTTTCCATATGCATTTATTCAAACTTTCCTTACACCTGGAAAGGTGTAACTAAAATTTGGTTTGTGCTCCTTGTCACTGCCAAAGCCAGTGGAGATAGGAAATGAATATTGATTTAGAGAGTTCAGTCTGAGAAGACAGTGGCTTAATATCCCAGAGATTTTTTTTCCATCCCATCTCTAGCTAGCAGCTTATATATATGGAGAAGGGGTGGGACAAGGGTAGTCTTGTCCCTCTGGGCAGGTAGTCAGCCATGTTTTTGAGACCTGTGATAGCTCTCCCTTGTTATCATCCCTCGAAGTCTTTGCTCAACTCGTGGATGTTTGGACTTAGGTACTTCTTGAAGCACTAAGTCAAGGTAATTCCTATTAGTGTCCCTGTGTCCTCTTGCAGGGCATCTACACTGAGAAGGAGTGGACACAGAACAAAGAGATCCATCAACAGTGTGTGTTAACCTACTGCTAATGTGTACCCTCTTTGTCCCTCCTGTCCCCTATCAAACCATTTTACATATTAGCTGCACGGACATTTCTGTCATGTATTGTTCAGGCCCCTTGGGTTTTCTTTGTTGTTTTTTATGTGGATTATTTCATTGGCCTTTGGCTCACTTCTGCCGGAACTCACTTCTCAATACTTGCAACACCTCATGTAGTTTCTTACTTCTTTCCCCGTTCTGAAAGGTTAGAGACTCTAAACCAAGCACATCAAACCCTTCTTGGGAAATTCCACCCAAGCTCATACCATCTGTGTTCTCTGTCAGTTATGTAATCATCATTCAGAGCGTGGTGGTGCATGCCTTTAGTCTTAGCAGATGCAGGTGGATCTCTTGAGTTCAAGCCTGATCTACATAGTGAGCTCCAGGACAGCTGGGGCTACAGGGAGACCCTGTTTTAAAAAGATCAAACAACAGCAACAACAAAACCCTGTGCATCTGAATTAGGAAAAAAAAAAACCTCCAAGGATTTTAAATGAGCTTATTATTTTTGTGTTAGGCCACATCCATGGCTATCGGGGCACATAGGTTGGACACACGTGCTTGGACCTGCATTTTGTGTGCCTGGACCTTGTGCTTATTGCCCCTGCTCTAACCTTTGGAGTCACTCAGAGTAGCTTTAGTCTTTGCACACGACAACCCTCCTGGCATTCATACCTGATGGGAGTTTTCCTTCCTTTCAGCCCCATTCCCTTCCTCTGCTCCCGTGCCTTTTCTTACCATCTGTGAAACCACCATTTCTCACCCAGGCCCTCACTGCTGAGCTCGAGGCAGTGTCTCTCCCTCCATCAGGGGAGGGCATCTGTGGCACTGGTCAGCAGGGTCCACTGGACTTATGGGGCTGTTGTGTGGTGGCCCTTTCCTCCTGAGGCCTTGTGCTTGAGGGACACACATGTCTCTGGAACAGGTGATGGGGTGGTGGTTCTTGGTTCAAGGAGAATCTGCCCTTGAATTTTCATGCCCTGCTGAATCTGGACCTGGTATTTCCAGAAGAAGTCAAGGTGTTCTTTGACAGTTATCTCCAGTGACCTTGTAAACTAGGAGCTTGAATACCTTATTTCATTTGTTTGTTTGTGTTGAGACAAAGTCTTACTATGTAGCCCAGTCTGGTCTTGAACTCAGGATCTTCCTACCTCAGTTTCTTAAGCACTGGTCTCACCACACCTGGGTGTCTTCCATGCCCCTTTAAAAAGAAAAGAATCAGCCACAACAAAATAAGGCTTGCTTCCGTGCCTCTCTATCCCGTGCTGCAGTTGGATAGTAGGATCCTAGGCCTTGGTTTAGGGTTTTAGATTCTCTCCATTGAACTTCATTTTGTTAGACTTCACTCATCCTTCCAGTCTGCCAATATGATTGTCTCCTAAAGCTCTCCCACAATGCATTGCTGAGTTTCTGGGTTCCAGTGGTTAAGGGCACAGCCTTTGGGGTGAGAACAAGTTGGGAGTAGATCCCAGCCCCACCACTTTCTGGTTGTGTGGTTTTGGGTAAAGGCACAGTGAAGAATTCCTGAGGCAGTTGATGGAGCCGTGGGCTGGCACCTCATGGAATCTGTGGGGAGGACACAGGAGGCCGCTCCTGGGAGCCAGAGCTGGCGAAGCCCAGCAGTCTCCTCGCTGGAGACTGCTACTGCCTTCACTTCCTGGAGGCAGATTCTCCTTCTTCCTGCTGGGAGGGCTACTCCTCAAAAACATCAATGACTTAGTCCTGGACTCTGTGGAGATTCCTTGCATAGCAAAGGGTGTCATTGCCTGGAGAGCTTTAAAATGGGAGGGTAACCTGGCTATCCCAGTGAGCCTGATGGATTCACAGGATATTTATGAGGGAGGAGGGAGACTGGAAAGTCGGAGCTGTAGGAAGTGATGGAAGTAAGGTCAGGGAGATGTCGCACAGCTGGCCGTGAAGATGGAGAAGAGGACCAAGCTGAGAAGTACAGGTTGGGGGCTGGAGAGATAGATGGCTCAAGCATCGTCTGCTCTTCCAGAGGACCTGGGTTCAGTTCCCAGCACCCATATGGCCACTAACAGCTGTTCATAACTCCATTTCCAGGGGGTTCAACTCCCTCTTCCGGTCTCCCTGGGTTTGCATGCACTTACAGGTAAAATACACATACACTGAACATAATAAATAAACCTTATTTTATTTTATTTTTTTTGGTCCTTTTAAGATAGGGTTTCCCTGTAGCCCCAGGGTCTAGGCTGGCCTTAAACTCACAGAGATCTGCCTGCCTTTGCCTCCCAAGTAGCGGAATCAAAGGCATGTGCCACCACACCTGGCATAAATAAATCCTTTTTAAAAAGGGAAGCATAAAGTGGCCTCTAGAAAGGGAGAAAGGTCAGGGAGATTTCTTCCTAGGGCCTCTGGAAGGAAGGCAGCCCCTTTGCACATATCTGTATACCTATGTGACCTTAAACCATTGAAGTAGCTAAAGTCTTTCCTTAGAGTGTTTGAACTCCCTTCTGCACCCCTGCTTTGCAATGATGAGTTCCCAACTATCTCTGGGCCCATTTAGATCCAGGTTCCTGTTTCTACCATTCTACTTCCTCCAGCACCCAGGATAGGCCTCCAGAGAGTGGACCCCAGACCCCAAGGAAACCTGATGGTGTATTTCAGAATTCTGACCACACAGCTTAGTTCTTTGGTCTCTTGGCTTGGCAGTCCTTCGAGAGTGAGAACCCGGGCCAGTCTTTTGACAACTGCTGTGTGGAGGGTTCTGTTACCGAGCTGGGAATCTCTGCTTTGGTGCCATTGTGTTGGGTCCTCCTGTTCTCTGAGACTATATTACTATTGTTGTTGTTAACATCAAGTACCAGAGACTAGATTTGCAAAGACCACAGAAATAATAGGCTTGATACCTCCTGCTTCCCTAATGTGCAGTGGTTGACAAAATGCTTTCTCATCCATGACCTCATCCGTCCAATAATAGTTCCCTGAAGTGGCCGGTCTCTTTCCAGTTTGCTTGGTCTGTCTTGGGAGACTAGGATTGAGGATTTCCAAGCTCTCCTGTTGAGCTAGAAACCCAACTCCTTCTCTTTTTATGAGATTTTATTTTGAGGTGGGGTCTCCTGAATCCCCAGGCAGGCTTTGAACTTATAAACTTTATATCCTCCTGTGGTGCATCCCCTGCATGCTGAGATTACAGCTGTGCAACACCATGCCTAGTTTGTGGGGTGCTGGGGATTGAACTCAGGACTTCACGTATTCTAGGCCAGGTCTCTACCAGCTGAGCTATGTCTCCAGCTCCCACCTTCCCCTTCTGGAGGTGGAAGATACTTCTGTTCCCAGAACAGTTGGGACCACAGCTCACCGTCTCTTCAAGGCTGTTCATGGCCCCTTATAGGCCGAGGTTTCTCTTCATTTGGCCAGTGTCCTCCTCGCCCTCCACCCCTGCTCTTCAGGGAGACTTTGACCGTGAGGGCCTGTAGCTTCCTCCTCCCATCTGCTGTGAATCCGAGATACTCCAGGACTCCCAGATCCACATGGTGTCAGGGTGGCCCGGGAACTTGTCCTGTCCCCGTTGCTGGGTGTGTACATGTGTGTGGTTCATGCCCAGTGGCTGGCTTCCTTGTGGCTACAACCTTAGCTCCTTTCTCTTTCTAATTCTCTGCAGGTAGACCCCAACCCACATTCCGGATGTGTTAGGAAAGCCCATTTGGCCATCTGTTGCTTGTGTGGTACCAGAGTGTTATCTCTTAGGTGTCAGCCGGGTGTGGTGGCATGCACCTTTAATCCCAGCACTTGGGGAGGTAGAGGTAGGCAGATCTCTGTGAGTTCAAGGCCAGCCTGGTCTACAGAACGAGCTCCAGCTATGGTGTCATGGTGGTGTTATGTCAAGAAGGTTCGTTGGTTCAAAGAACCAATAACCTTCATCTAGTGTGTAGCTGAGATTTGGGGGCAGGCAGGTATGGGTGACTTTTGGTTTTTCACAGCTACCTGGTGACCTTGGACAGATGAGTGTGTCCTAGTTGTGTCACTTGCAAAATGGTGATAAATTACATGATACCCACTAACAAGGTTATGGAATAACATCATAAATATATGCTGTTTGGCATTGTACCTGACACATGGTGAATGGTCAGTATTATTTATTATTGCATTACTAATTGTCACTAATTAGTGGTGATTGCTAGTGTGTTTAGTATCAGATACCCATGGGTGTAGTAGTTCCAGGGTCAAGCACTGTACCGATCACTCAAAATTGAAGTGTCCTGTTTTCCTTTTGGTTGGGTGGGGAGTTTAGATTGATGGGAGTTTTTCATTCATTCAGTTCATAAACGGTCTGGCCCTGGGGGTAGCCAGGCATGCTGTAAAGTAACTGGAGGAAAACCTAATCCATGAAATGATGAGAGAGATAGACACATTTTTTGGGGGGGAACTCACTCTGTGGACCAGGCTGGCCTTGAACTCACAAAGATCCACCTGTCTCTGCCTCCCAAGTGCTAGGATTAAAGTCGTGCGCCACCACGCCCGGCTTTTTTTCTTTTGGTCCTATTGCTCACTTTTTTTTTTTTAGACAGGGTCTCCCTAGAGCCCCAGCTGGCCTGGAGCTTGCTCTGTAGACCAGGCTGGCCTTGAACTCACAGAGGTCAACATGCCTCTGCCTCCCAAGTGCTGGGATTAAAGGCGTGCACCACCACCCCTGGCTGAGATCACCATGCCCAACTGAGATAGACACATTTTAAAAAAAATCACAGAAATGTGAGAACACAGTTGCTCTGAGGATTGCTGCTGGGAAGTGTGCCCTGGAAATTTGGCCGGGTTCTGAGTAGGGTCTCTGCCCTTGTTCAGCTAGGTGGCTTGGGACAGCTCTGTGTTTAGACCCCAATAGGGGTGGAGGTGGCCTGAACCCTGGTGCGTTGGTAATGGGCTAGTTTCAACAGGCGACTCTCTGAGTCCTCAGGGCCAGCACCAGGGACTCTGGGGTGACTGGGAGAAGCCTTCACAAGTGGGAGGAGCTGGCAAGGGCCCTTCCAGGACAGAAGGAGACTTCCTGGGTTTAGGTCAGGGAAGCCAGTGCACAGGCAGTGCTTAATTAAAGACCGTTCTAATGTGGACACCTCTTGTCCTCAGTCAATAACACCCCAGTCACAGCTTCCTGTCAGTGCCTTCCTGTGAACAAGCAAGGTCAATGAATGTCTTCTTCACGTGGTGGCCTCGGCCCCCTCTCCCTTCTTGCTCTGAGCACCTCTCTTCTGTTTCACTCCTGCTTGCTTGTTTTGTTCTGCTGTAGGACTAACTCGGTTCCTTTATTTTTCATCTGATGACCATTTTTTAAAAGTTTTTATTTATTTTTATGTGTATGAATGTACTGTCTGCATGCAGGTTTGTGCACCCGTGTTGTGCAATGCCTCAGAGGTCAGAAGAAGGTGTCGGATTCCCCTGGAACTGGAGTTAAAGATGGTTCTCAGCTGCCATGTGGGTGCTGGGGATTGAACGCGGGTCCTCTGCAAGAGCAGTCGTTGCTCTTAACTGCTAGGCCATCTCTCCAGCCCCTCAGTGACCATTTTTATGTTGGATGACTCCGAGATGTAGACGGGAAGGCCAAGGACCAGCATGTGGAGGTGACACTGGCTGGCATACAGCTTTTGGTTCCTGTTTCTGGGTAGGCTTTGCTCGGAAGTTCTGTTCCAGGGACGGTGCAGCTCCTGTGTCGGTCTGCCTCTTTTTCTGGCTCCTTCTATCATCTTTGGAAGATCTGTCGATGTCTAGCTGCATTCTTTGGCTTGGGGGTAACAGTCCACATCTCTTAAATCATCACCCTGAAGATCAGATTCATAATCCTCCCGGGGCAGTGTCCTGAGCTGGCTCTGGATGGAGCTCTCTCCAGCCCTGGGATGGTCCAGTGAGTGACGCTGTGTACTCACGGGATCCTGGATCATTTGCCCCATTCTTTTGGCTGCACTGTAATCCCAGAGCAGAGTTTAGAGACCTGGCCAGGCCAGGTGACCTCTTGAAGGGGACCTTCAACAGGCTCAAGGTAAGGGATGGTTCATGAATTAAGAGTGCCATCCTTAGAGTGGACATGCTGATGCTGGCTGCATGCCTGGTGGCCTTTAAACATTTTGGGAGGGGATTGCATTTTAAAATAGTTTTAGATTTATAAGAAAATTATGAAGATCATATGGAAAGTTCCTCTGTACTCAGTCTCTCATTATTGACACTATTTATTATCTATTTATTTTTTGAGATAGTGTCTCATGTGGTCCAGACTGGGCCTTGAACTAAGAATGACCTTAAACTTCTGATTATCCTGCTTCTATCTTTCCAGGGTTGGGGGTTACATGTGTGGCCTACCATACTCGGTTTACAAAGTGTTGGCAATCCAACTTGGCAATTAATGCGTGTTAGGCAAGCATTCTACCAACTGAGTTACATTTATTCCAGCCCCAGCAAGATTCAGTTCAGTTTATCACAATGAACAAATATTGGTAAATTATACACTGACATTCAAACTTAACTCATATTTTCTTAAGTTTTAACCTAATGTTCTTTTTCTGCCCAAGAAGCCCCGTTTGGTTATCATGTTTTCTTAAACTCCTTTTGGCAGTGATGGTTTCTGAGATGTTTCTTGCTCTTGATGGATTTGATTGTTTTCAGGAACACAGGTTAGGGATATTATAGTGTGAACCTCTGTTGAAAATTTTTGGTTTTTTTCTCCTGATTGGACTGGTCTTAGGGGTTTGGGAAAGAACATGACAGAGTGACGTTGCTTGTTACAGTTCACGTCACCAACATGACATACCGCTAGTTTCTGATATGGATAACAAGACTTGTCTGAGGTAGTACTTGTCGCATTTCTGCCATACGTTATTCTCTTTTCCTGTTTTCATGCTGTACGTTCTAGAAAGTGATTGTGTGCACACACATGTGAATCAGGAGTTAGATTCCTCTCCTTTGGGAGGGCAGAGTATCGGGTGCTTCAGAGTCTGCCTGGCAAGTGCGTCCATAGCGTACCCATCTATGTATTTATTCATTCACTCACCTGAATGTGCACTTGTAGACATGCATGCCTTGGGGAGCTGGGAGGAGAGCGCAGTGCTGACTGCTCTTGTAGAGGATGTTAATTTGGTTCTTAGTATCCACATAGGGTACATCACAGACTGCCTGTAGCTCCAACTCCAGAGGATCCAACATCCTCTTCTGGCCTCTGTGGGCACTGTACTCCTGTACACATACCCTCCCCCCATATACACAGAATTAAGGATAAAAAATAAATCTTAAAAAAGAAAATTATATATTAGGTGACAATCCAATGCTAGTTCACTTTATTCCAACTGTGGCTGTTCGGCTCTTTGCATTGGCTTCACTGCCCCATGGATAGATAGAACCCCATTGTCACAGTGATTACTCTTATTACCATTTTAAGCACTTCTTCAGTGTTTGAAGAACTGAAGAACTGTACGATGCTCCAGGCTCCTCTTGTGAGTTTTCTGCCTCAGTCTTAGAATCAGGCACTTTTTCAATGGTTCCTTTTAAGGAGAGTAGACTGACATTAGAAACCAAGATCTGGATATGAGTTTGCTCTTTGCTACAGGGTGGGGGTGGGGCTTCTGCTTATGGACTCCATCAGTTGGAAGAATAAAGGGGGGTGTGTGTGGTGTGTGTGTGTGTGTGTGTGTGTGTGTGTTAACTCAAGCATGTAGACATGCTTATAAAATTCCACATGAAACCATCTGTGTATCACATAAAAAGTTAGTTGTTTTTACATCTCCAGCTCTAACCTCTTACCGCATGGATCATTCTAGGCTTCTCTCCCTGCACATCCATAACCTCCCACTCCAGAAGTGAGGAACAAGGCGACAACCTCTGTTTATGTGCTCAGTTCTAATGGTATTCCTGGGTCTTGAGTTCAGCCCTGTTAACACGTCCGTCCATGGAAACAACTGCATCGACTACACGAGGCACAGCCCCTTTGCCTTTGTCTCAGACTCCAGAGTTAACCTTGCTTGGCACCCTGCCACCCGCACACCTTTCTGTGTGTGCACATATGTGTGTAGGCATGTGCACATGAATGCACATGTGCATGGAAGCCAGAAGTCAACCTCAGTTGTCTTTCCTGGGGCACTGCCAGTTTGTGCGTTGAGACCGGGTCTCTCACTGGCCTGGAACTACTCAACTATGCTAGGCTGTAGGCCAGTGAGCCCCAGGATCTTCCTGTCTCTACCTTCAGCACTAGGAATACAAGCATGTGCTACCACGGCTGGCCTTTTTCTTTTCTTTAATTCGTGTTCTAGGGATCAGACACAGATTCTCGTGCTTCAAGGCAAGCACTTTTCCAACAGAGCCCATCTCTGCAGCTACAAGTGACATTTTATAAAAAAAATCTCAGCCAGGCAGGGATTCCCTTTCTTTCCTTCTGTGTTTCTTCTGTTCCCTCTTCAGTTTTTTTTTTTTTTCTCCTTTGCAGTGATTTTTGTTTTTAACTTTTACTGCCTGTTCTGTTTCACAACTTGACAGCTGTTTTGCCAGGGATGTTGGCTTTCTGCCACCTCAGGACAGTCAAGACAAGGCAGGTGGTCTGACTCTATAGCTTGATTTCTGCCACTGGGGTCAGGAGTGAGGTCTGCCAGAGAAATAGGCACTTTGGTTTCTTTCATTCTTTCTTTTTTTTTTTCAGTCATTTTGAGACAGGGTCTCCCTTTAGTCCCAGCTGGCCTGGAGCTTGCTCTATAGACCAGGCTGGCCTTGAACTCACAGAGATCCACTGGCCTCTGCCTCCCAAGTGCTGGGATTAAAGGTGTGTTTGGTTTCTAAGACAAAGACATCTATAATTTAGCCCCTGGGGGAAAATACTCAAGATTTAAGTACTTTCTCTCTTCAGGTTTCTAAGCATGTCAACAATCCAATCTGAAGTTCGTGTTAATGTTCAACACTGGGTTAATGTGTAGAGAACTGTTTAGATGTTACAGTTTAGAGTGGGTTAATCTTCAGTGCAAAGACACGAGCGCTTGTTCACAGTGAGCACATTTAGGAATTAATTCCATTATTGGAACTATGCACTAGAGGATTCCCTTATGTTGATTGTTGTGATATTGAAAGGCAGAGACAGGGACCCCCTTTTAGGGTTAAGAAGGGGGAGGATAGACTGAGGTTGCTATGGGAACGTAACTGGTGTGAGAGAAGCAATGACAGGGATGGAGAAGTGGACCCATCAGCAGAGGTTTGGGTCTGAACACTTGGAACTGGAAGTTTGAAACTGGCCCTTCTAGGGACAGCTCAGGTGTGTAAGCCTCCAGACTCCTTTCTCCCTGTGGACTGTGATCCAGTGTGGTTTCCCACCACCCGGAGGAGGATGCCATGTTGTGGAGGATGGATATTAGAAGCATGTATTGGGGCTGGAGAGATGGCCTAGTGGTTAAGAGCGCCGACCGCTCTTACAGAGGACCCGGGTTTGATCCCCAGCACACACATGGCGGCCAAGAACCTTCTGAAACTCCAATTCCAGGAGAACTCCAGTTCCAGGGGAATCCGAGACCCTCTTCTGACCTCCGCGGCATTGCACGACACGGGTGCACAGACCTGCATGCAGACAGTACATTCATATACATAGAGAAAAAAAAAAAAAGCTGAAAAAAAGAAGCATGTGTGTTCTGTAGAGGAGACAGAGACAACGAGTGACTTGTTTTGTTGGTGGGATTGTCTTATGGCTGTCTCTTCTGACACTCCCAAGGCACCGAGGTATTCCCCGTGCTTACACTGTTGGTCTTTATTAAACCCAGACTGTGCCCTTCAGCTGATCTGGCTACACCCTTAGAGACTTGGCAGCCATTCAGGACAACAGGCAACTACCAGAGAAAGAAGAGAAGTAATATTCCATCAAATTGAGTAGTGATCCTGTGCAGAATCCTTTGAGCGTGAACAGCAGGTTATGCTTGATTTGTGCCCTCTAGGCTGTAGACAGGAGGTTTCGTTCTGGGTAGAGGGAGTGTGGGTTAGGAAGGTGGCTTTCTTTTTGTCCTTTGAGACAGGATCTCAGTTACTCCAGGCTGGCCTGGGACTATGTGGCTAAAGATGACCTTGAACTTCTGATCTTCTTGCTTTCAACATCCCTAATGCTGGAGTTACAGGCTTGTACCACCACACCTAGCTAAACAGTCCTGGGGATCAAACTCAGGCCTTGGGCGTGCCAGGTAAGCACTTCCCAATGGACCTACATTCCCAGCCCCAGGATGGCTTTTTATGTTTGCATTTTCATTTGTGAGACTCACCATTCCTCAATAGGGCTGTATTCACCCCATTCGTTTTTCAGCTCACTTAGGCTGGACTTCTGTGTCTTCCTTCCAGGTTAGGTCAAATGTCTGGTCCACGTGACCTTTGATCTCTACCATACCCGCGCAGTGACTCTTCTTGGTCTTTGAGTACTGATTGGCAGGAGTTGGCATGTTGAACATTTCCTTCTAGAAACAGCACACTCTCCTGGCTTCCTCCTGGCTGTTTGTCTCGGTTTTCTTTGCTCATTTTATTTTATTTTATTTTATTTTATTTATTTTTTTATGTGTATGAATGTACTGTCTGCATGTAGGTCTGCATGCACAACCCATGTTGTGCAATGCCGCGGAGGTCAGAAGAGGGTGTCGAATTCCCCTGGAACTGGAGTCAAAGACGGTTCTCAGGTGCTGGGAATTAAACCTGGGTCCTCTGCAAGAGCAGTCAGTGCTCTTAACCACTAGGCCATCTCTCCAGCCCCATCTTTGCTCCTTTTTAAAATTAAAAAACATTTTTTAAATTAAAAAAAAGTTTTTTAATTTTCCTTCTTTTTAATGTTGAGTGGCTATAACACATAAAAATTCATTTGGAACATGTTAAATGAAGATACTGAATTAACAGGGTTGGGACAAGGGCCAAGATACCCAACCCTCCACCCCCACCCAGTACTGAGCATTAAGCCTAGTTTTTTCCTGCATGCTAGGCAAACAAGCACTCTACCACTGAGGTACACTCCCTGTGCAAGATTTTTCTTATTTTTAGACAGTTCTCATATAGGCCTGAATGGCCTCAAACTTGCTATGTAGCTGAGGATGAACTTCAATTTCTTTTCTTCCAGCTTCTACCTCCCAAGTGCTAGGATTAGTTATATACCACCACACCTAGTATGTGCAGTTTTGGGCATCAAACCTGCCATCCTGTGCATGCTAGACAAGCAGCCTACCTCTTGAGCCATATCCCCAGCCTGATGCTGCATTTCTAACACACACACCCAGGTTAGTGCCGTGTGGACCTTCTCCAGCAGGTTGCCGGTCCACACTCTACCGAGGGTAAATGCAACAGAGCACAAACCACTCCAGGAGTATCAGAGGGTGAAACTCAAAACTTTATTTTCCAGTACAGGGTATTGCAGGAAGCTTCTACCAATCAGCACAAAGAACATCAGAGTGTATCCAGTCAGTGTAAAGGTTAACCTAATTGTGCAGTTACATAGTCCTCAGCCTACACATGCTCCTATAAATGATCACGTGTTGCTTACAAGCCCAATGCGGGGAGAACTAATCATGGCGAGGGGGCTGCACGCAGCTGTTGCCAGGAAGGGCGCCATGCTGATAGCGCAGCAAGAAATTCATCAACGTGGCTGATCAGACCCAGGAGTGGCCTACATGTCCCCCTTTTTATTTACATAAATCACCCCAAGGAGGGGAGACATGGAAACCCGTCTGTAACACATTATGTGCTTGAACACTGCTAGGCGTCTCCACCCGCTGTTGTGTCAGGGCCAGATGGGCCTGGACAGGGGCCTGAGTGGGGACATGTTCGTGGATGGTTTCAGCCAACATCGCTATCTCTTGCCATTGTGCCCTTAACCTAGACCAAAGCAACCTGATGCAACTGAACAAGACCAGAAACACAATTACCCAAAGCAAGGGTTTGAAGGGGTTGCTGAACTGAGTCCCACCATGTGCAACATGGCTTCTAATAAGGGTGCATGAATGTCCAACTGAGTCTGTAAATTTGCAATGCCCAACCTAACATACTCAAGGGAGGTGGCAACAGTGTTGAACCCTTCTGATGTCACCGATGACAGGTTATGGAGGAGTTGTACTTGAGCTATTTGATTGGAAATAGTGACTCCAGCAGTCACAGCTGAGCTGATCAGCTCATTTGGCTCAATGCAGAAGGCCCGTAAGCAGGAGTCCTGCATCTGATTATAGCCATCTAGAAAGAAAGAAAACATATTCCCTTCTCAGAGGGTGGGGTTAGTAAAGCAGTTGGTGATATTTACGGGAATGAGAAAGAAGAAACCATGGGGCCAAGCAGGTAGAGAAAGAAGTGGCCTTGCTGGAGTTTGACCTCTCATGGGAGGAGAAGCTGATGGCACAGGCCTCTTGGTGAAGGAAGAATGGCCACACACACTGCAGGAGGAGTTGGAGGGTGACCCAGCGTTTGTTTTCACAATACTGTTGCAGGTTCTGCTGTTGTAGGAGTTCTTACATAGGTGTCCTCAGTGACATCCAAACACCCGAGATCCATCTGTCAAAAAGCATTGGCATCTAGACCCCCTTCCCAACAACCTGACCCTAACTAGCTGACCTTGACCGCCTGTCCCTGACCTGACCCTGACCTAGCCCTGACCTGACCCTGACCTAGCCCTGACCTGACCCTAACCTGACCACTTGTCCCTAACCTGTCCCTGATTTATCCCTAACCTGCCCTTGACCACCCGTCCTTAACCATGTTTCCCTCTCTATGGTATCAAGGGCTAGAGACGGCCCAAAGGCAGCAATAGGACCCAGGGGCTTGCGCTTTTGGACTGATTTATCTTGATTCATTATTAAGAACTGTTTGATATATAGAGAAAAATACAAAACCATTCCCAAAGTCTCCATTCAAATTAGACCAAGATTTTTAGCTTATCTTATTGGCAGCTTATTTCAGTCAGGGTCCCCCAGCAGCGGGTGTCTTGACACTCAATACACAGACCGCTCTGGCTTCAAACTCCCACAGAAGTCTACCTGCCTCTGCCTCCAGAACATTGGAACTAAATCCTACATTATTATTATTATTATTATTATTATTATTATTATTATTTTGGTCTTTTTGAGACCTGTAGCCCCAGCTGTCCTGGAACTCACTAAGTAGACCAGGCTGGCCCTGAACTCACAAAGATCCGCCTGCTTCTGCCTCCCGACTGCTAGGATTAAAGGCATGCGCCACCACGCCTGGCAAAGTTCATTTCAAAAGACAGTTTTAAACCAGATAAAGATGAAGGGGGTGACAAGGGTCTTAAGAACAAGGAAGAGGGGTCTCTAGTCCAGGGACTGGGGGCGTACCATGCCATACCATGGCAAAGGGCGTCGTGATGTTGGTACCAGGTTCACTGGAAAAGTGGGACAGGGGGAGCCGATGGTGAGGAAAAGGACTCCTGTGAGGGAAACCCCATCCAGCCTACGTGGGGGGCGTCCCACCTCAGCCCATCCCTAGTCCCTTTGCTTGCAAAGGAGGCGAGACCAGGAGGTAATGGGCACCTCCTGAGGGGGCCGGCAGGGCAGCAGGGAAGGATATGAAGATGAAGTGGGGGGGGGAGGTGGCCGGGCATCCGAGGCCGGTCTCCTCTCTCGCTGAGCCTGGTTTGGCGCAGCTCCACTTTCTGTTTCCGGCTCAGTCTGGAGCGGCTCGCAAGGTGAACTCTTCCCGCCGGGCAGTTTCCTTTTGCCCCGGGCCCTGCACGCAGCCTTGGTGGCCTCCCCCTCTACATCCTGCTCCTTTTCCTCTCATCCAACCAAGGGGCAAAATCTAGCAGGGTCTTCCGTAGCTCCTGGCCTGACTCTCACTAACTTCCATGCCCCGGGACTGGAGCAGAGCACGCAGGCAATTGCTCTGGGGGTCACTTGGTGTGACGGTGAATTACCCATCTAGGGGATCACTTACCCAAAACTCCAGGCTTGCGGTAGGTCCGAGGGTTCCTGCTCAGGCGCCACGTGTGGGCCTTCTCTGGCCTGTCGACAGTCCGCAGTCCACCAAGGGGAAAAGCCACAGACCACAAACCACTCCGGGAGCATGCCAGGGTGCGAAACTCAAAACTTTACTTTCCAATACAGGGTATACAGGAAGCTTCTACCAGTCAGCACAGAGAACGTCAGAGCGTACCCAGTCATTGAAAAGGTCAACCTAATCCTGCAGTTACATAGTCCTCGGCCTGCACGTGCTTCTATAGACATCTAGATATCACGTGTTGTTTACAAGCCCAGAGTGGGGGGCAATAATCACAGTGAGGGGGCTGCGTGCATCTGTTGCCAGCATGGGCGCCACGGTTTTTCCTATCAACCACTGTGATCTGTGAGCAGGTCTGTGACTGCCTAGCTAAATCGTCCTTCAGAGCTCTAAGCACATTGTTGTCAACATGAAAACATGACTCCCACCTCAGAGGGATAGGAGGTAATTCATTCTAGAGCCAGATATGAGTGATGATGGCTGAGTAACAGGAATTCAGGTTGTCCCAAATGCCGAATTCTGATGTCACAGTTTCATGGAGTTTTTATGGTTACTGAGTAAGTCACAAATCAGTATGCTTTTAAAAGACTTAGGTGGGAGCATTGGGTAGGTGAAATACGTGGGGAGCTGTCTGCTACTGGTCACAGAAACTATCTGATGACATTCTTAGCCTTTAGGTTGGTGGGATCAAGTGGTATATTTAACACATCCCAGAAGGTTTCACATGACAGTCACGAGGATGTCAGATCAGACCCAGAATTGGACCATGATTGGCTGTGAATGGTGCTCAAGTTCGTCGGGCTCTGAATCTGCCCATTCCACCTCTCTGTAATTGTAAATTATAATCAAGTGATCAGCCTTGTAAAATGTTTATCATTGTGTGCATGTGTGTGTGTGTGCGTGTGTGCGTGTGTGTGCGTGTGTGTGTGTGTGTGTGTGTGTGTGTATTTCCTGAAAAGTTCAGTCCACACTGTTCCCCCTGCTTGGCACCCCGCTACTCGCGAAGTTCATGATCCCCTTCAAACCAAATGCTGCTTTCTCAGGGGAGCCTTCTCCTGCCCCTGACAGAAGTCTCCCTTTCCCTCCAGCCCCCCAGCTCCCCAGCAACTCTGATTTCCCTTCCGCAGTGTAAGTCATGTGTGGCAAGGACTCTGTCTCTCCATGTAACCGCTGAAGAAGGCTGCTCCTCATAGTAGCAGGTGCTCAGTGGGAACTTGTCAGTGACATTAAAATTGGTGGCAAACCCTGGATGACCATGGGATGCCAATGTCTGGCTGCAGTGTCAGAGTTTAGAATCATTTGAGTGTCAGGTTGTGATATTTTGATTATGGGCTATAGAAAGCACCAGCGTGGGCAGAACATGACCAATGCCCTTAGGCCATGAGATGATCTGGTGGAATCAAGAACCATGAAGGGCTCAGTAGGTGAAGCCCTAGCTGCCCAAAAATGAAGACCTGTGTTCGGAACCCATGAAAAGCCAAATGTGTAGTTCAAGCATCTATAATCCCAGTAAGAGCTGGGAGGCAGAAAGAGGAGGGTCCCTGGTGCTGGGAGGCACAGGCAGTGGTGAACAAAGACACCTTGCCTCAAGCAATGGGGCGAGTTGAGCCCTGACACCTGAGGTTGTCTTCTGATTTCCACACGTGCACCAGAGCACGTATGTACCCACACTCACACGTGCACATATATACACATAAGCACATGAAGATAAAAAATACAAAGGGGCAGAAAAGCAGCCACTGTACAGCATAACACGTGCGAGACTCACACTGTGCACACAGCTCCTGTCACAGTGCCAGGGCATTAGGCCCTTCAGCTTTAGCAGACGACCCCGACTGTGCATGCTAATGTCACACATGGAATAGCTTGGTTTTTGTAATGATATTTGTATTTAATATGTAGTTTTGGTTTCATGGTAACAAAAATAGTTTTTGTAATAGTAGCTATTATGAGAAATTTTACTAGTTTTTTTTTAGTTTTTAAAAAATCATTTGTATATTATACAAGCTTGTGAAAATATGAAATAGGAATTAAGCAACGTTGAAGCTGTAGCTGAGAACAGAGTCACACAGTCGAGTTCTTAAATTCTGAAAGTGTTTGTGAAAAGATATTGTATTAGCTACTTTTCTGTTATTCTGACCAAAAACAACTTGAAGAAAAGCTGTATTTTAGCTTACAATTCCAGAGGGAGAGTCCATCGTGGCAGGGTGGGCGTGGGGCAGAGCAGATGAGAAGCAAAGTGAGAGGACAGGAAAGGGGGCCACGTTCTAAACCCCTCAACCATCACCACCAATAGGGGACCAAGTGTTCAAATGCGTGAACCTATGGGGGCACTTCTTATTCAAACCACGACAGCTATTTTTAACAAAATCAAGACAACACAGACTGAGTAGGCTTTTACATTTTCACATAGTTTAATGCATGCCTAGCCTTCATTAAGTCTGGGGTTCAGTCCTGGTTGGTTTTAGTTGTTGACTAGACACAGCCAAGAATCAGCTGGGAAAAAGTCCAAGTAGAGGGATTTCCCAGGTCAGACTGGTAACCATGTCTGTTGGGAATTGTCTTGGTTATTGATTATGTGGGAAGGCCCAGCTCACTGTGGGCAGTGCCACCCCTGTCCAGGTAATTGATCCTGGGTTGTACAAGAAAGCTAGCTGAGCCAGCCAGAGTTCAGCAGTGTTCCTTCATGGTTTCTTTGTGCCCTGACTTCCTTCAGATGGATTGTGGTCTGGAAGTATAAGGTGAATCAAACTGTTTCCTCCCCAAGTTGATTTAGGTCATGATATTTATCACAAAAGAGAAAGCCAACTAGAACACCTCTGGATGGCTCTGGTTTGGTAGTCGCTTGGCCAGGTTTGCTCTTGATATAGATTTACTCACTGTTTCCCTGAGGGCGCAGGTGGGTTGGACCCCTGGTTGGTTAGTTTCCAGCACGACGTGGGGAGAAGGGAGACAGGGAGATTCAAAACTGAGAGTCACCGCGAAAAGTCTTCTTGGTGGAGGTTCCTGGAAAGTGGCCTGTTCAGCTGACATCCCTGAAATTCCAGTTCATCCTTTTACTTCCCATAACATAGGCTCGATGACCTCAAGGCCTGTTCCTGTTTGCAGGACATACATACCTTGTGACATGAAGGACAGAGGTGGGAAGAAATGCCCCAGGGGACTGTGGATCTGGTGGTAGTGCTTTAAAGCACTGGTAATCAGTTTGACTGGGGGTGCCTGAAGGATGGGTAGTTTTTAGAAAATGTGGGTTTGTGTGCATGTATGGGTGCACGCATCTTTGGTGGTTGCCAGAAATTGACATTGGCTGTCTTCTTTGATCACTTTGTACTTTGTTTTCCGAGACAGAGTCCTTCACTGAACCTGGGGCGTGCTGACTTGGCTAGTCTGGCCAGTGGGCCCCAGGGATCCCTCTGTCTCTGCCTCTCCAGTGATGGAGTTACACAAATGTGCCTGGCTTTATTTTTATTTATTTATTTTAAATGTGGGTGCTAAGGATCTGAACCCAGGTCTTCATAATTGACAGCAAGCACCTTGCCCTCGGCCTTCTTCCCAGTCTGTTATGGAAAGCTTTCACATACTTGTTTTTATTTTTTATTTACTTTTTTTTATGTGTATGAATGTGCTGTCTACATGCAGGTCTGTGCACCTGTGTCATGTAATGCCACGGAGGTCAGAAGAGGTCTCGATTCCCCTGGAACTGGAGTCAAAGACGGTTTTTAGCCGCCATGTGGGTGCCGGGGATCGAACCCGGGTCCTCTGCAAGAGCAGTCGGCACTCTTTTAACTGCTAGGCCATCTCTCCAGCCCCAGCTTTAACATATTTTTTTTCCGTGTGTGTGGTACATGCATGGGTACGCAGGCGTGCTTACTCTGGACGCCAGAGAAGGACATCGCAGGTCTTCTTCTACCACAATCCTTGTTGTGAGACACGGTCTCTCACTGAACCCGAAACTATTTCCGTTAGGCTGGCTGGCCAGAGACCTCGCAGGAGCTGCCTGTGTCACCCCGCACCTCCCAGAGCTGAGGTTACAGGTACATGCATCCATGCTCGGCCTTTTCCAAGGACACTAGGGATTCAAACCTAGGTCCTCATGCACTCTTACCCACTGAGCCATCTCCCAGCCCCCAACTGTTTAAATATTACAAAGGAATTCAGATTTGCATGCGTTGCAAATGATTAGTCCACAAATCCATTCATTTATTCATTCAGTGTCTGCCATCTGTGGGACACTGCACCCTGGGCACGAAATGTATGCCAAGGAGCAAGTCCTGCCTGAGGGACATGACCATTTGAGCCCTGCCTTGTGCTCATGTGACGTGGTGGGATGCAGGGACCCAGTCAGGATAAGCATTCCAGGCAGGAACGTGGAAAGACCCGAGGGAAGAGCTCCGCTGGTGGGGTAGAAACTCGAGCAGGAGACCTGGGAGGAAAGCTCTGCCCCTTAAGAGCATGTACATCTTTCAAGTAGAAAACATACTGTCTGATGCTGGGCACTGCAAACGTCTGGTCCGAGAAGTCTGGGTGATATGAGGAAGGCGCCCTGCCCATGCCTGGCATGGAGGGACAGGAAGTGTGGCTGAAAAAGCTTAAAATGCAGTTTGTGGAACAGAATGGGCCTGCCAGAGAAGCCACTGCTGGTGGGTCTGTGTTGAGCTCCACAGAGCTAAGGACTGATGGGAGAAGAGACGGAAGCCCCTCCAGTAGGTGAGCCCTGGGGAGACAGTAGGCTTTCCCCAGGTGAGGGGAGATGGGCTTTGACCAGAGGCAAAGGTATTGACCATTAAAATCATGGCTCGGTTGGCAGAATGTTTGCCTAGCACGTACAGAGCCAGGTTCTACCTTTAGTACGGAATATACTGACTGAAATGGTGCACACCTTGTGATCGAAGCACTTGGGAGGCACAGACAAGTGGATCTGGAGTTCAAGGCCAGCCTCAGCTATGGAGTGTGTTCTAGACTGTCCTGTGCTGTGTGAGACAGGAAGGAAGGAAGGAAGGAAGGGAGGGAGGGAGGGAGGGAGGGAGGGAGGAAGGAAGGAAGGAAGGAAGGAAGGAAAGAAGGAAGGAAAAAAGAAAGAAGGAAGGCCCTTTCTGTATCTCAGATCTGTATTGTTCGTTGGGAGAGCGTTTCAGGTCAAAAGCTGGACATACAGATCTTAAGCATTCTTTTGGATATAAATTTCATAGTTTTTCAGTGCCTATAAGAACTGTATGGTTCTGAATTTTAAAATGACATTTGCAAACATGAATACCGTGAACCGAGTGGTGATCTTCGTGCTACCAGGAGATGGGGATGGCTGGAGGCACAGCATTCAGACAGGTGAATGTGGGTTTCCAGAGGGTAGAAGGGGGTCCTCAGGTCACTGTAGTCCTGATACAGATCATATGTGCTAGTTTAAGTGACCCAGGTCTTAAGACCCCTGGGTGAGTCATCATGGTGACTCCTAAAGGCTTGACTGGTCCACAGACATTTCCTTGGAAATAGTGGCAGTCTGGTCCGTCGCCATTTGCATGGCAGAAAGCACAGGCAAATGCTTCCTTTAGGAAAGGCTGCCGCGTTCTGCCCTGTTTGGGAATGCGTGGGTGTGGCTTTGCGTCCTGCTCTTCTAGCTGTCTTGGGTCTGCTGACTCATTCTTATTTTTCAATTTTAGTGGAGGCTTTTTATTTTTATTTTTATTTATTTATTTTTTATGTGTATGAATGTACTGTCTGCATGCAGGTCTGTGCACCCGTGTTGTGCAATGCCGCGGAGGTCAGAAGAGGGTGTCGGACTCCCCTAGAACTGGAGTTCTCCTGGAATTGGAGTCCCAGACAGTTCTCAGCCGCCATGTGGGTGCTGGGGATCGAACCCGGGTCCTCTGCAAGAGCAGTCGGCGCTCTTAACCGCTAGGCCATCTCTCCAGCCCCAGTGGAGGCTTTTTAAAAAAATCTTTTTTGAGACAGATTCTCCCTGTAACCTCAGCTGGCCTGCATCTCACAGAGATCTACTAGCCTCAGCCTCCAGAGAGCTGGGATTAAAGGCATGTTCCACCACACCTGGCATAGAGGTTCTTTTAAAAAATTTTTTAGCCGGGCATTGTGGCGCACGCCTTTAATCCTAGCACTTGGGAGGCAGAGGCAGTTGGATCTTTGTGAGTTCAAGGCCAGCCTGGTCTACAGAGTGAGTTCCAGGCCAGCTGGGGCTACAAGGAGACCCTGTCTCGAAAAGAAAAAAAAAAAATTTTAAAATTTATGTATGTATATTTTGCCTGCATGTAAACATACATGTATGCAGTACCTGCAGAGGCCAGAAGAGGGTGTTGGGTTCCCTGGAACTGGAGTTATGGATGGTTGTTAGCTGCCATGTAGATGCTAGGAATTGAAATGGTGTCCTCCCGGAGGATAACACTCTTAACCACTGAGCCATCTCTGCAGCCCCTAGTGGAAGTTCTTATTCTGTATGTGTCTATGTGTATGTCTATGTGTCTGTATGTGTTTGTGTGTGTGTATGTGTATACGTATGTGTGTGTGTATGTGTGTGTATGTATGTTTGTGTGTATGTGTGTGTATGTATGTATGTGTTTGTGTGTATGTGTGTACGTATGTGTGTATGTATGTATGTGTTTGTGTGTATGTGTGTATGTATGTGTTTGTGTGTGTATGTGTGTGCGTATGTGTGTGTATGTATGTACGTATGTGTGTGTATGTATATGTTTGTGTGTGTATGTATGTGTGTGTGTGTGTGTGTGTGTGTGTGTGTGTGTGAAGACCAGAGGACACTTTGGGTAACTTTCAGGGATGCTGTTCACCTTGATTTTGAGACAGGCTCTCTCACTGTCTCAGAATTCACAAAGTTGGCCTGCCAGGCTCCCAGCAAGCCCTAGGGATCCACCTCTCTCCTCCCCATTGCTGGGATTACAAATGCTTCTCATTACAGCCTGCTTTTCTTTTTTATCGAGTTTTTGCGTATTTCATACAGATCATCTCGGTCTTTGTCCCCCTCCCCCACTGGCACCCTTCCACAGCCCCCCGCCCCCCGGCCCCCCGGAATTAGTACACTCTGTGTTAAGGCCTATTGTGTCAAGTTAGCGTCCCCAGATGTTTCTCAGTGCAAGTTCATCCACCGAGGTCTAGTCAGCCTGCTCCACTGCTGCAGAGGCTCTGCACGGGAAGGAACGGTTGCTGGACAGAGCTGGGGAGAAGGGTCAAAATCCAGGGAATCATTTAAGGCTGTGGAGAACTCAAATGGTTAGACTTCACATTGTCCTCAGCAGCATGGATTTGGGGGGGGGGCTGCCCGTGCCTGTCCCTCAACCCCACCCCAGAGGAGTGGTGTGTGGAGTGTCCTTATCTCTTGATACCCTGCAGTTGTGTGCTGCCCTGTCTCATGACTCCAGTAGGCCTGTATGAGCAGCTCCGCAATGGAGAATGCTTTTTTGGAGAAATTCAACAATTCCAGAAAAACCTGCTCTGTACATACTGACATTTATGGGTTCTGCAGTTTCAGTGTGACGCTTACTCCCCCCCCCACCCCCCCATCACACAGGCTGATGGAGGCTTCCTACTCTAAAGGGTCCAACCTACTTTCAAGCTTCATTCTTTTTTTTAAAAAGGTGTTTTTTTCTTTAATTAAATTTATTGGGACTAGAGAGATGGCTCAGTGGTTAAGAGCACTAGGTGCTCTTGCAAATGACCCAGGTTTGGTTCCCAGCATCCATATGGTAGCTAACAACCATCTTCATCTCTAGTTCCAGGGAATCTGATGCCCTCTTCTGGCCTCCCCAGTTATTGCATGTACTTGGTGTACTTACACACATGCAGGCAAACCCTTCATATACATAAAATAAGAATAATAACCTATTTTAATAATTACATGTTTATTTGTATGTGTGCATACATGCTGGAGTTAGATGGAGGGGGGGCTGCTCACTATCTGCCGACCCCGTGACCACCCTGCTCTCTGCTGCTTCAAAGCTTCCCTCCACTAAAGTCCCCACCCCCACTCTCCACCTTCTTGAGGTCTGAGGATGTTTATTCCTTTACTGTCACTCAAGGAAGACTTTGAAAAGGAAATAAACCTTTGCACTCACTTGGCTTGATAATTTTACTTTTATAAATTTGATATATGTTTAATTATATTTATAGGTAGTGTATGCAGGTCAGAGCAGACCTGAGGAGGTCAGAGGACAGCTTGAAGGAGCAGGCTCTCTCCTCCCACCATGTGGGTCTCAGGACTTGAACTCAGGTCATCAGGCTTGGCAGCAAGTGCCTTTACCCGATGAGCCATCTCGCTGGCCCTAGCTTGATATTGATCATTGAAAAATGTTCAACAGTGTATATACATGATGAGTTTCATTATGACATTCTCATGCAAGTATATATTTTTATTTTATTCACACCACTCCATCTTCTCTTTGATTCTTTCCCACTGAGGCTGACTCCATTCCTCTTCCTAAGTCTTCCCTTTCCATTCTCATGTTCTGCGTGTGTGTATGTGTATGTGTGTGTGATTTTAATGGTGATTTTAATTAGGGTTGCTTACAGTAAGGGCTACTAATATCTTAAAATACAGGCGGTGGCAGGGGGAGGGGTGTGTATCAATTCCCAAACCAGGTGCAGTCACCTTGCCTTAGACCCATGAAGCAATATACGATACATGGTACCAAAAGGGCCAGTCTCACCCTGACTCCTCTGAGCAGCACTGGCAGATCTCACTGTCATCTCTTGGTGCTGGCGACTGAACCCAGGGCTGCACGCAAGCCAAGCAAGCACTCTGTTACTGGGCTACACACCAGCCCTATGATTACATTTCATTTTCTTACTTTTTAAAACTTTTTTTTTCTGGTATTTTTGAGACAGGGTCTCTCTGTAGCCCCTGAAGCTCGCTGTGTAGACCAGGCTGGCCTCGAACTCACAGAGATCCACCTGCCTCTTACTCCTGAATGCTGGGACTAAAGGTGTTTGCCACTACGCCCAGCCTGTGATTTTATTTTTTAAAGAGCTTCTGTGCAAACAAATGTATCCCGCTGGGACTTTCTGCCTGTTGTTTGCTAAGTTCACTCACCAGTACTCTCTTCTTATGTTTTCAATGAAAGCTCCTCCACTACTTCTTCTTCTTCTTCTTCTTCTTCTTCTTCTTCTTCTTCTTCTTCTTCTTCTTCTTCTTCTTATTCGTCTTTTCGAGACAGGGTCTCTCTCTAGCCCCAGCTGTCCTGGAACTCACTCTGTAGACCAGGCTGGCCTTGAACTCACAAAGATCCACCTGCCTCTGCCTCCCGAGTGCTAGGATTAAAGGCGTGCACCACCACGCCCAGCTTTTAAAAAGGATTTCTTGTAATATTTATTAATGACGGTCTTGTCTAGGGTTTTGGAGTCCTTTACCATGGCTGCTGCTATCACTGCCATCAACAGTAATTCTATTTCAATCTTTGAGTAAGGCCACTGTGGTTTATTACATGTAGAATCAGCTCCCAGTTGGTGAATTAATCTACATGTATGAATTTCATCAAATCTCTGCAATTCACATTTCCTTGATAAAAACCTCAGCCCAATATTTTACAAATTAATGGCCATTTCTCAGCTGGGCACTGGTGTCTTAAGCAAATGTGGATTCCCTGTCCAGTAAAGCTTAAGCACTGAACTAATGAATCTATAGACAGTTGTTCACTTCCACGCACCAGATCTCCTTTTAAGATCCTAAAACACTCCACAGACTGATGTGTCTGTGGGGATTGAGCCCAACAAGAGCTTACATAATTTGGCAGTAAAGGCTGATCAATTGCCAGGATGCAACATTGTGGCGTTTCGGCAAATAAAAGTTGTGTTTTGGAGTGGAAACAGGCTTTCTGAAAAGACTGCTAACTGATTATCACTGCTTTGGTTAGTAAGATCAACGGGAATGTGCAGGAACAAAGGACCCAGCTCTTGGAAGGGCTCCCAACACAGGCCAGATGGAGATGCTGCCTCTCTCTGGGCCAGCACATGTGATCAGCAAGCATGAAAATTAGTCACGTAAGGCTGGTGCATGCGTCCCACCTCTCCACTCATTCCCAGTGGCCTGGGCAGCCACACAGAGGTCAGGCTAGTCCCTGAGGAGAGGCAGCCAGACTATCAGAAACCTTCCGACCATGGCTTGCCCTTCCTCTCATGGACAATGGAGCCCAAGCACCCAGCCTGGTTCCTGACATGATTGGGGAGACTCTTGTTTTGTGCAGTTAATTCCACTTTGTCATTTAAGGCAGCAACTAAGAGGTGGGAAGCCGATAGGCCTCAGTGTACTTGTGAGCTTCATTCCAGAAAATAAATAGTGAGCCACAAACCAAGTAATTTCCCCTGAGTGGGAGCTCAGGCTGTCTCAGTCAGAGGGAAGCCAGTGCCAGGCTAATGAGGACATGAGCTAAAACTTGAAATGACTACACATTTTCTCTTAAAGGCATGGCTGTAGGGAAAGTGGGAAGACAGGCTTTTGAGGGAAATATCCATATCCAGCTTCCACAGAACGGGAGGCTGAAGAGATGCTGAATAGCTCAAGTATTTGCTACACAGCATGAAGACCTGAATTTGATTCCCAAAATGTACTTAAAAAGCAGACTGTCACCAGGCGGGGTGGCACATGCCTTTAATCCCAGCACTCGGGAGGCAGAGGCAGGTGGATCGCTGTGAGTTCAAGGCCAGCCTGGTCTACATAGTGAGCTCTAGGCCAGCTGGGACTAAAGGGAGACCCTGTCCCAAAAATACCCCCCCCCCCAAAAAAAAGCAGTCTGTCTTGAAGCTGATAGCTAAGAACCATCTTCATCTCGAGGTCGGAATCTGACACCCTCTTCTGGCCTCCTCAGACATTGCATGTACTTGGTGCATGCAGCTAGGCAATCAATCACTCTACCCCACCCAGCACAACCCCATTTGTGATAGACCCAGTGATTTTTTTCAAATTCAAGTGTTTGTTATTTCCACTGCTACTCTTGCTCTCCTTTGTTTTTTTTCATAAATGCAATTCTTTTAGGTCTGAAATAGCTCCTCTTTCTCTCTGACAAATTTTCTGAAAACTAACTTTACTCAGAGTGCCATGCTAATTGTTGTTGTTGTTCCCTCCCCTTTGTATTGCTCCAATATATGCCTATATAACCATCACATATGTATCAAAATTGTGACCTCCAAGAATAAACTATAAGTAAATTCCAAAATATGTTTAAGCATTCACATTTTCCTCCTTTAATTTTCTATTACTGTAAGATATGAATACATATGTTCTACCCATATACAGTAATTACAGAATCTGAAAATAAGCGATAGGTCAATTCTAGAGCCTGTTAAGAGATTCATATTATAACAGCATAGTTGCTCTCAGATAAAAAGAAATATAACAATAATGTTGTTCAGCTTGCCTTTCAACTGGGGATTTGGTGTTAGCATCCACAAATGAGGGTAGCCATTTTGGAATTCACATTTTCCCATTTAATTTTATATTACTTTAAAGTATGCATACATACCCTCCTCCCATGTACCACAATTACAAAGTCTGAAGATTAGTAGGTTCATTCTAGACCCCATTAAGGTATTCACATTATAATGGTACAGTTGCTTTCAGGTGAAAGAAAAAAATATATATATACACATTGCTCAGTTTGCCTTACTACTAGGTAATTGGTGTTAGCATCCACAGATGAGGGATACCATTTGTCATTTGTTTTTCTGGGACTATATTAGTTCACTTAGCATAATCTCTTTTAGTTCCATCCATTTACCTGCAAACTTCATGATGTCATCTTTCTTTACTGCTGCATAGAACTCCATTGTGTAGATGTACCACATTTTCTCTATCCACTCATTGATTGAGGGGCATTTGGGTTGGTTCCAGCTCTTCACTATTGTGAAGAGAGCTGCAATAAGCATAGCTGTGCATGTATCTTTGCAGTAGGATGAGTCTTGTGGGTATATACCCAGGAGTGGTATGACTGAGTCAGGTGGTAGACTCATTTTGAGTCTTTTAAGTGTTCTCTACACTGCTGTCCATAGTGGTTGTACAAATTTCCATTCCCTCCAGCAGTGGCTAAGTGTTCCCCTCTCCCCACAACCTCTAGCATCTGGTGTCTTTTGTTTTCATGATCTTAGCCAGTCTTATCAGAGTGAGATGATATCTTAAAGTGGTTTTAATTTGCATTTCCTTAATTATTAATGATGTGGAACACTTTTAAAGATGTTTTTCAGACATCTTTATTTCCTTACTTGTGACTTCTCTGTTCAGCTCTTTACTCCATCTCTTGAGTGGGTCATTTGTTTTCTTACATCTTTGCTTTTGTGTAGTTTATATATTCTGGATGTTAATGCTCTGTCAGATGTATCACTGGTGAAGGTTTTCACCCACTCTGTGGGTTTTCTTAAAAGAGGCATTCTTTTTTTATTATTTTTTAATTTTTTGGTCTTTTTAAGACAGGGTCTCCTTGTAGCCCCAGCTGTTCTGGAACTTGCTCTGTAGACCAGGCTGGCCTTGAACTCACAAAGAGCCACCTGCCTCTACCTCCTGAGTGCTAGAATTTTTTTTTTTTTCTTTTTGAGACAGGGTCTTCCTGTAGCTCCAGCTGTCCTGGAACTCACTCTGTGGACCAGGATGGCCTTGAACTCACAAAGACCCACCTGCCTCTGCCTCCCAAGTGCTAGGATTTAAAGGCGTGCACCACCACACCAGGCAGAAGAGGCATTCTTAATATGTATTCTAGGTCTTTTGGCTCTGGACTTCTTGTCTCTGGGGGCAAAAATAGTGACTTAAGTTATAGGCTCATATTTTGGGTCTCTGTTAATAGGTGCCGACATTGTGCCTAAGTGACAATTACATATAACAATTTCTGTGATTAAAGAACAATATAAACAAATTGAGGCATCCAGGTCAAGAAGTTAGATACAACTGGGCATGGTGGCATATGCCTTTAATCCCAGCTCTGGGGAGGCAGAGGCAGGTGGATCTCTATGAGATGGAGGCCAGTTTAGTCTACATAGGGCTACAGGAAGACCATGTCTCAAAAAAAAAGCAACCACAAAACAAAAACAAAGACAACAGAGTAAAATGAAAACTGACTCTGACATGTTAGTTGCTGTTCTTGTTAGCCTTCTATTGCTGTGGATGTGACCAGAACCAATGTGGGAAGGAAAGGGTTTATTTGGCTTAAATGTTCACAGTTCATCCTTGAGGGAAGCCCGTACAGGAGCTAGGAGGTAGGAACCAAGCACAGACCACAGAGGAACACTGCTTACTGGCTTACTCCTCTGGCCTGTGCTTCCTCTTACAATCTCCAAGGGGTGGTGCAGCTGACAGTGAGCTGGGGTCTCCCACATCACTCAGCCATCAAGAAGATGCCTCACAGACAGGCCCACAGGCCAGTCTGATAGAGGAATTTCCCCAATTGAGGTTCCCTCTTCCTGGGTGTGTCAAGTTGACAACTGAAAGGATCTAGCACACCTGCTGTCAACTGTGGCTTGGAAATATGAAATGGAAAATTCCAGAAATAAACAACTCAACTTTGGAATGATGCATCCAGGATGTGAGTCATCTCTTTATTCATCACATCCATGCTGTATATGTTACCCATCCATGACTTACTTAGTAGCCAATTAGGTTATCACACTGGCTGTTGTGGTATTGCGGGGCTTATGTTCAAGTGACTCCCAATTTACCTACTAGTGACCCAAAGTGTGAGAGCCGCAGTGCCAGGGAAAGCTGTAAAGTGCGCACTCCCCTCTCTTCTGCTCTTGCTCTCCTCCTTCCCTTTTTCTCTTTTTCTTTTTCTTATTCTTTTGAGACAAAGTTTCACTCTGTAGCCCTGGCTGGCTTTGAACTGACAGAAATCCTCTTGCCTCAGCCTCCTGAATGCTGGGATTACAGGCATTATTATACCCAGATGTAAAATGCTTTATTTTTTTTTTAAAGATTTATTTTTGCTGGGACTAAAGGAAGACCCTATCTCAAAAAGACAAAAAAAATATTTTATTTATGTTCGTGTGTGTGTGTATGTCTGTCTGTCTGTCTGTCTGTCTGTGTCTCTGTGTGGGTATGTACATATGAGTGCAGTGCTCATGGAGGCCAGAAGAGGGCATAAGATCCCTGTGGAGCTGGAGTTACATATAGTTATAAGCAATGATCTCTGTGAGATCAAGTCCAGCCTGGTCTACATAGCGAATTTCAGCACAGCTGAGGCTATCAGGAGACTCTACCTCAAAAAACAGAGAAAAAACAAAACAAAAACAAAAACGAAAAAGAAGACAGGGTCTCACTATCTGTTGACCATGCCCAGCTAAACTTTCTTTAGTAGAAAGTTAAAGTATACTCAGATTTTTATTTTTTATTTATTTTTTTAAAATTTTTATTTATTTCTGTATGTGTATGAATGTACTGTCTGCATGCAAGTCTGTGCACCTGTGTTGTGCAATGCCGCGGAGGTCAGAAGAGGGTGTCGGATTCCCCTGGAACTGGAGCTCTCCTGGAATTGGAGTTTCAGACGGTTCTCAGCTGCCATGTGGGTGCTGGGGATCGAACCCGGGTCCTCTGTAAGAGCGGTCAGCGCTCTTAACCACTAGGCCATCTCTCCAGCCTTATTTTTTATTTTTTTATGTGTATGAGTGTACTGTCTGCATGTAGGTTGGTGCCCCCATGTCGTGCAATGCCAAGGAGGTCAGAAGAGGGTGTCAGATTCCCCTGGAACTGGAGTTAAAGACGGTTCTTAGCCGCCACATGGGTGCTGGGGATCGAACCCGGGTCCTCTGTAAGAGCAGTCAGCACTTTTTTTTTTTTTTTAA
>VZQC01002390.1:1799952-1855975 GCA_009823505.1 Rhizomys pruinosus | reverse complement strand
TTTTTTTGGTCTTTTCGAGACAGGGTCTCCCTGTAGTCCCAGCTGGCCTGGAACTCACTCTGTAGACCAGGCTGGCCTTGAACTCACAAAGATCCGCCTGCCTCTGCCTCCGGAGTGCTAGGATTAAAGGCGTGCGCCACCACGCCCGGCTCATACTCAGATATTTTGAGAGAGATTACATTCACAGAAATTTTATTATAGCAAAAATTGTTCTTAGTTATTGTTACTAATTTGTTATTGTTGACTAATTTACAAATTAAACTTTATTGTAAGTATGTGTTTGTATGGAGAAAGATATCTATGCATACATATTTGTCTCTTTACATATTATATGCAGAGTGTGGTCTATCCACCAGTTTGGAGTCTACTGGGGGTCTTGGTATGCTTTCTCTGGATAAGGGGAACTACTGTGGTAAAAGTAAATCTCGAACCAAGTAAATTAAAAAGGCAAAAATGATAAGCAATTGATAAATGTAAGCCCTAATTTTTTTCTAAAGAAAATTTCAAATATTCATATACATTCCACCAGTGTAATCTAGAAACTGCAGGAAACACAGATGCTATTAAATATATGGAGTTTGATTTAACTTCACAAAACTCTACACACATGGATTTGAAACTCTGGCTCCAATACATGGTTTTCTTGGAAAATATGCTACCAGATTTGACTGCAGAGTAGAAGGTTCAAGAAGAGGATCCCTTAAAGTGACAGAAACCAGATGGCTGTTATCTGTGAGAAGTGACAGCTGGGCTCCTGGTCCCTGCTGCTGCCGCTTCAGAGGGAGATTTCTGCTCGCAGCACCCTGTGTGACATATGGCGGCTTGTCCTGTTTAGTGTCAGGTCTGGAGGCGCCTGACAAGGGTGGTCATGCCTGGCAAACAAGAAGACCATGATTCTTGGCACCAGGACAGAGCATAAAATGAAGAGCTGAGTCTTCTCCACCCCCCGCCCCCCCCAACATTTTTCAGATGAATGTGCTAGGAAACTTTTTTCAGCAAGAAAAATAGATTGGAAAAACAATTACATTGTTCATTCTCCCTGTTAATTTCACAAGCAACCAGTTCCTTAGAATAAAAGATGTATTTAGATAGTATTAAATATTTCAAAACCAGGGAGCCTTGGCTATAGCCCAGTTGTCTGAGTGTATGAAGCCCTGGGTTTGAATACTTGTACCGAATAAACCTGCCGTGGAGGTGCATGCTTATAATCCCAGCACTGGGGAGGTAGAAGGAGGAAGAAAAGGAGCTGGAGGTAGTCTTTGGCTACATAGCAACTTTGAGGGCAATCCAGGGAAGGAAAAGGAAGAAAAAAAGGGGGTCAACTGTAGGCTCATTGCTACCAGTGAACCTGGGGACTCACATGGTGGAAGAGAGAATCAACTCCTGCAAGTCAGTCTCTGTTCACAAGGGACCCTGTGGCATGCACATGCCTACACACATAAACATAAACATGCATAGAAATTAAATTAATGTAAAATGAGATTTTAAAGCTGGATCGTATATTTAAAAGGCTGGTAGTATTTTTGGGAAATAAAAACTGAGCCTCCAGAGCTCCTTAGCTCTTAATTATTTTCATGGAAATGTACCTTGTTCTCAAATGCTGTTAACTGGAACACCTGATTGGTTAAAAATAAATGGCACCAAGTGTGGGGAAACCTACTAAGTGAAAAACGTGGCCAGAACAGCCTGTGAGCAGAGCACTGCCAGAGACCAGGTCATGACTGTCCTTGGGCCAGAACCGAAGAAGCCAGCCTTGACAAGCACAGCCATCATGTGGTTGAGCTCAAGGGCATCCAGAAAGGCTAGCTCAGATAAGTCAGCGGCAGCACTCAGGCCCTGAGATCTGAAGTGTCTTTGGTGTTTAAAATGTCCAGAGGTTGGAGAGATGGCTCAGTGGTTAAGAGTGCCGACTGCTCTTGCAGAGGACCCGGGTTTGATTCCCAGCACTCACATGGCGGCTAAGAACCTTCTTTAAGCCAGGCCATGGGAGGCAGAGGCAGGCGGATCTCTGTGAGTTCAAGGCCAGCCTGCTCTTAGAGCCAGCTCCAGGCCAACTGGGGCTATAGGAAGACCCTGTCTTAAAAAAAAAAAAAGTCCAGTGTGCTTTGAACTCTATAATGTCTTCCCTTGAATCATTCCCATCTTTCCTTAAACATGTAATTTTAACACCATGTTCTTTCCCTCCTAGCCAGGACAGTGAACCATGGAGCTGTATTTTGGTGAATACCAACATGTACAACAGGAATATGGTGTCCACCTGAGACTGGCCAGTGATGACAGCACCAAGCAGAGGCATTCCCAACCCAACAAGGCCGGCTCCTACGGTGTCAGTATTAGGGTCCAGGGCATCGATGGCCACCCCTACATAGTCCTGAATAACACCGAGCGGTGTCTAGCCGGCACGCCTTTTCCAGAAAATGGGCCATCCTTTCCATCCCCAATGATAAATAACCTGTCCATACATTCCAGCAACGGGTCCGTGTTGAAGAACAGCACGGAAGAACTGCAACTTCCAGAGAACCCATATGCTAGGCCCAGCCCAATCAGAAACCTGAAACAGCCCTCCCAACACGAGGGCAAGAACGGGCTCCTAGAACAGAAGGACCGGCCCGTGAAACCGCCCCACGTGCTCAACTTCCAGAGGCACCCGGAACTTCTGCAGCCCTACGACCCTGAAAAGAGTGAGTTGAAAAAGCGCCACCCTCCCGAGAGCGGTTGGCGGAAAAACTTAACAGAGGAAGGGACCGAGCATAAGAAACCCCGGACTGGCTTTCCCAGGCCCAGCAATTCCCAGCCCAGCAGCCCTCCCGTGGAGGACCCCACCAAGTCCAATGTGACGGCCATTCGTCTCTGCAGCTCGGTGGTCATAGAAGACCCTCAAAAGCAGACCTCAGTGTGCGTGAATGTTCAGAGCTGTACCAAGGAGACGGTGGGAGAGGAGGCCCATTCGCCAAGACGGAGATCCCCGACTGTCTCCAGCCCACAGGCCTGCTCGGAAACCAAGAAAACCAGGCCAGACGTGCTGCCCTTCCGGCGACAGGATTCCGCAGGACCGGTCCTGGACGGAGCTCGGTCACGGAGGTCTTCCTCATCGTCAACGACGCCCACTTCCGCCACCTCCTTGTACAGGTTTTTACTGGATGATCAAGAATGCGCCATCCACGCTGACAGCGTCAACCGTCATGAAAACAGAAGGTACATCCCCTTCATGCCGGGAACCGGGAGGGATATTGACACCTGCTCAATTCCTGGTGTGGACCAGTTAATTGAAAAATTTGACCAGAAACCTGGGCTTCAGAGAAGAGGAAGGTCTGGGAAGAGAAACCGGATCAATCCCGACGACAGGAAAAGATCCCGAAGTGTGGATAGCGCCTTTCCTTTCGGTCTCCAGGGGAACCCAGAGTACCTCACCGAGTTCAGCAGGAACTTGGGCAAATCCACGGAGCATCTCCTGCGGCCATCCCAGGTGGTCCCACAAAGGCCACCTGCGCAGGAGCACCCCAGGAAACAGAGTCCAAAACAGAGTCCGGGCCGCACGCTTGCCAAGCCACAGGGCACCCAGCCCAAGCCTCCCCAGCAGAACAATGATGGGAAAGTTCTGGAAAACAAAGGAAGTCGGGAAAGCGTGGTAGTTCCTGCCTCCTCTCTTCCAGTACAGAATAAAAAGGAGGAAGAGGTCAAGGTAGCCACCGCCACGTTGATGTTGCAGAATCCAGCTGTGGCCACCACACCAGATTCAGGTGCCAAGAAAATTTCTGTGAAGACATTTCCATCTAACTGCAATACTCAGGTAACACTTGTGTGATTTCTCTTTTTTCTTTGCTGAATGACCTAAGCAGCGTGCCCTAGGAATAAGTATCCTTAGTTTTAAACCAGTAGTTGCACTTTCAATGGCTTTGTGTTTGTGCGTATGCACGCATGCATGTGTGTGGGGTGCATGTATGTGCACAGGCTGTACGTTCACATCTGGTGTTTTCCTCATTTGCTCTCTATCTTATTTTATTATTTTTTATTTTTTGGTCTTTTTGAGCCAGGGTCTCCCTGTAGCCCCAGCTGGCCTGGAACTCACTCTGTAGACCAGGCTGGCCATGAACTCACAGAGATCTGCCTGCCTCTGCCTCCCGAGTGCTAGGATTAAAGGCGTGTGCCGCCACGTCTGGCTGCTCTCTACCTTATTATCATTTTTTTTATGCTTATGAGTGTTTGGCTGTATGCATATAAGTATACCTTGTGCATGCAGAAATGGAGTTACAGATGGTTATGAGCCACCATGTTGGTGTTGCAAACCGAACCTCAGTCCTCTGCAATAGCAGCAAAGGCTCTCAACCACTGAGCCATCATCTCTCCAGCCCTTCCACCTTAATGTTTTTTGAGACCGGGTCTTTCAAATGAACCTGGAAGTCACTGATTGAGCTAGACTACCTGACCAGCGAACTCCCTCTCTCTACCTCCTGGTACTGGCATTATAGGAGCCTGAGTACTGGGGGATGGAACTCAGGTCTTCATCTTTGTACAGCAAGCACTNCAGCTGGCCTTGAACTCACAGAGATCCGCCTGCCTTTGCCTCCTGAGTGCTAGGATTAAAGGCATGTGCCACTGCACCTGGCTTGAATACTTATTTTTATTTTTTTTACAGAAGTTGGGTAAGGATTATTATTATTATTATTATTATTTTGTCTTTTTGAGACAGGGTCTCCCTATAGCCCCAGCTGTCCTGGAACTTGCTCTGTAGACCAGGCTGGACTTGAACTCACAAAGATCTGCCTGCCTCTGCCTCCCGAGTGCTAGGATTACAGGTGTGCGCCACCACGCCCGGCTATGGGTAAGGATTATTTTTAATACTTATATTGGTACTAATTGTTGAACCCATGGCCTCACAAACGCTAGGCATGTGCCTACAATAACTTTTTTAAAATTTTTATTCTTTTGGTCTTTTCGAGACAGGGTCTCCCTGTAGCCCCAGCTGTCCTGGAACTCGCTCTGAAGACCAGGCTGGCTTTGAATTTACAAAGATCCGAATGGCTCTGCCTCCCAAGTGCTAGGATTAAAGGCATGCACCACCACGCCCAGCGTACATTAACTTTTTACCAGGTACTTGAGCATACATGATCTCATTTGGTTCTGACAAGTCAGGGAAGCAGGCAGTGCAAGAGTCGTCTATTTGACAGGCAGGGAAGTCAGAAAGGCTGTGGCTTACCTAAGGCTTCACAGGTGGACCAGAACAGAGACTGATCCAGAAATTTATCCAGTAAGTGAATCTGATCTGCATATAGGAGGTGAGTTGTGTAGCATGCCCTTACTGAAGATGCTCCCACCTGCTGTCCACATGAGCTCTGCCTAGAGAGGGGTTTCACTGTGATGTGTGGGGTTTCAACTTTTTTTTTTTTTTTTGGTCTTTTGGAGACAGGGTCTTCTTGTATCCCCAGCTGGCCTGGAACTTACTCTGTAGACCAGGCTGGCCTTGAACTCACAAAGATCCACCTGCTTCTGTCTCCCAAGTGCTAGGATTAAAGGCGTGCACCACCATGCCCGGCTTACCTTGTTTTTGAGGCTTTATTCTTTCCTGTTCTACCTGGGCCACTTGAGTGTTCTTGCTAGTGGCAAAGGGGAGAAGGAGGGATATTCTTTGTAGGTCAGGTTTTTAAATTTTTGTTTTATATTTATGAGTGTGCACATGTGTCAGGTCGTCAGTCATGTATATGAAGGTTAGAGGTCAAAGTCAGATGCCTTCCTCTGTCACTCTCCACTTACTCTTTTGAGACAAGATCTCTCACTGACCTGTAGCTTGTAGGTTCAGCAATGTTGGCTGTCTGGAAAGCCCCTAAGAGCCATCTGTCTGACCCTAAGCACTGGTGTTACGGTTGTGTATCACTATGCCCAGCTTTTATTGTAGATGGTGGGATTCAAACCCAGAGTTTTACTGACTGACTTATCTGTCCAACCCTAAATCAGTGTTTTAAAAAGGACCCTTTACTGCTTTAGAAACAAGTTCAGGGGCTGGAGAGATGGCTCAGTGGATAAGAGCACACTGGGAGCTCCTACAAAGGATCTGGGTTCAGTTCCCAGCACCCACACGCTGGCTAACAACTAGTTATCCATAACTTCAGTTATGGGGATCCAACACCCTCTTCTGGCATCTGTGGACATTGCAATGCATGTGGTGCACTTATAAACATCTGGGCAAAATACTCCTATACGTAAAAAGAACCCAAACTAGTTCAGGGATGGGAGACCATCTACTGGTCAGTGTTAAGATGGGACAGCCACCATCTTGACATCACCAGTCCAAAGTCATCCTCAGTTCTCACTGTAAGTTACGAATAAAAGCAGGCTCTTCTCTTCCTAGAGGAAGCCCTGGCCGGGAGCCCCCCTGCTTCCAAGATTGTCAAAGCACACAGTCATTTGAGAGCAGTGTTTGGCCTATTTATCTTGGAGACTTGATTCTAACCATCTGGGGCCCATTCTTCCATCTAGATGAGTGGGGGGGGGGGTGCTGGAGCAGGAATTTAAAGTTTCTGTTTCGGTTCTTCATCTGAGAGTTAGAAGGAGTGCGGTGACTGAAAGCCAGCCACCTGAGACACACTGCTAATCAAAACACTGGCTGCTTTTGTATTGTGACTTCGGATTAACTTGTCAGCATTACGGAGTTGACAAAAGAGGTTCAAAATAGAACATGGGACCTCTTCAAAAGACTACAGGTAGTCTTCTCAGGCATCAGTTATTAGGACACCCTATGAAGCGTGTCACTGTGGAAAGAGTGAGGTACAGGAACCTGTGATTTATATATTTTTTTATTTTTTTGTTCTTTTTGAGACAGGGTCTTCCTGTAGCTCCAGCTGTCCTGGAACTTGCTATGTAGACCAGGCTGGCCTTGAACTCACAGAGATCCACCTGCCTCTGCCTCACGAGTGCTGGGATTATAGGCATTTGTCACCATGCCTGGCAGAACCTGTGAATTTAAAAGTTCTTTAAATTCTCTTCTGTTTTCTCCCAAATATTATTTATTTATTTATTTATTTATTTATTTATTTATTTATTTATTGCCAGGCATGGTGGTGCACACATTTAGTCCCAGCACTTGGAGGCAGAGACAGGTGAATCTCTTTGTGGAGTTCAAGGCCAGCCTGGTCTGCACAGGCCAGCTGGGGCCACCAGGGAGACTCTGTCTCCAAAAAAAAAAAAAAGATTTATTTTTATTTATGTGTATGAATGTGGTTGTCTACATTTGTCAGAGGGCACCACATCCTCTGGAACTGCAGTTATTGACAGTTGTAAGCCACCATGTAGGTGTTGGGAACTGAACCTAGGTCCTCTGTAAGTGCTCTTAATTGCTGAACTCTCTCTCCAGCCTTTGTTCCTTCCTCTCTTTTCTCCTTCCTTTCCTTCCCCCATCTTCCTCTCCCTTCCCTCTCCCCTCTCTTCTTAGTTCCCCTCCCTTTTCCTCTTGCTTCCTTTCACACTTGATTTGTTGAGAGACTGGTGAGACAGACTTTGATGGGGAAGCCTGTTCAAGGAACTTGGCTTTAAGTCTTTTCATTGCCAGGGGCGTGGTGGTAGAAGTTAGTAAGATGATCTGAGGAAGGGTGGGGTGGATACAAAGGGCTGTTTGTGCATAATCTCGGCACTGGGGTTTCTTCTTTTAAACGCAGGCTAAAGAAGTGAAAATCGTGGTACATCTTAGCTCAAGATTTAAAACTGAAGTGTGTATGTTAGGAGGACAGACAGACAGGCAGGCAGACAGACACATACACACACACACACACACACACAGAGAAAAAGGAGAACTCCTTTTGGAGCAAATATGAGTAGTTTAATCAAGAATACATTAACTATATTTTCTTTTCTTTTCTTTTTGGATTACTATTTTCTTACCAAGCCTGATTAGAAAGTGCTTATGTATTTGGAAATGGAATCTGCATCCAAACTGAGTGGTGACATCCACCAATCCTACTCAGCACACACTGAGTCTGTCTGTAGGCTTGATTACCTCAGGCCTCTTGTAGATTACCTCAAAGGGCTTGTAGTTTGCTGGTGGAGGCGTGCAGAATGCCCTGAGGCCCAGGGCAGGCTCCTTAAGGTTTTCTGTGCTGTCTGTTCTGCAGGAGCTCCGACAATGAGGACGCCACGAAAAGGAAAGTCAACCTGGTCTTTGAGAAAATCCAGACGCTGAAGTCTCGAGCAGCTGGGAGTGGCCAAGGAAATAGCCAAGTAAACTGAATGATGTGGGGTAAAGGACTGGGGTCTCCAGCTGCACACCTGTTGACAGCAGCCAGTGGGCCGTTACCCCAGGCTGTCTGCAGGGCCTCACCTGAAGGGCCTGGTTTTGAACACAGCTTCAACATCTCTAACCCCAAACTCTGAAACAAAATACTCAAAACTAAACTTTTTTGGGTACTGGTGTGGTACCTGTGGAAAATTCAACAACTGACCACCACATATTGTCATCAAAGTGTAGGTACACAAACACATGAAACACATGTACATGAAACTCTGCTTCGTGTACAAAGCTATTAAAACCATTTGATAAAATCACCTTTGGGCTCTGAGATACCTAGGCAATGTAAACGAAGTACATCTTTTTACTAAGTCCACACAATATCTTATTATATACAATCCTCCTCCAACAATCCCCAATCTGAAATACTTCTAGAGCCAGTCACCTCGCATAAGCTATAGACAGCCTGTGTTTTGAATTGGTACTCTCTGCTTTCTTGGATAATTCCTAAGCTATATTGTGACTAAGGCCAGATTCTAAAAGGCCATTAGAAAAGAGCTGCTAGGAGACAAAGAACTCAAAACGAACTTGATAAGACTCCACAGGTTGCACTGAGCTGGGGAGACCTGGAACTCCAGCCCAGCCAAAGTAGAGGAAGCTCTGTGGACTTTCAGGAAGGGAGGGTGTCGAACCATACCAAGTTCTTTAAAAATACTGCCCGTATAATGGCACTTAACTTGAATCTCAGCACTTGGGAGGTAGAGGCAGGCAGATCTCTGTGTGTTGTAGGCTAGCCAGATCTATACAGGGAGACCCTGTCCCAAAAAACTCAACAAAGCAGAAATAAACAAAAACCTGGTTAGTTGATTTGCCAAATAGTGTTTAGACTTAGAGAGGTTTTTTGTTTTTATTTTTTGTTATTGTTAAGAAGTCTTCATGCCATATCGATAAGTATAAGCATACAGTATATGATAAAGTATAAGCCGGGTACAACCTGTGTCCTGCCAGAAGCAGTATTTTAGACAGGACTGCTGAAAACACGTTTCCCTGGGGGTGGAGACGGCTGTACAGGTAAAGGCGCGTGATGACCTATGTGATCCTGGGACACACACGGTAGAGAGAACTGACTTCTGTAAGTTGTCCCCTGACCTCCACTCATACCCCGGGGCATGCACACATACACACAAACACAAAATAAAATAAATAAACATGTAATCAAAACATTTCAAGCGGGGCTGGGGAGATGGCTCAGTGGTTAGTACTTGCTGCTCTTGCAGAGGACCATGCACCCATGTCAGGTCGCTCACAGCCATTGGTAACTCTGGCTCCAGGGGTTCTGACACTCCAGAAGCATTGTACTCACATGCACACAGACACACAGACACACAGACACATAGATACACACACACACACACAGACATACACGCACATAGACACCCACATGCAGACACACATAGACACACATGCAGACACACACAGACACACAGAGACACACACAGACAGATACACAGAGACAGTCAGACACACAGGCATACACAAACACACACATGTAGATACACGCAGACACAGACATACACACTCATAATTACAATAAAATTAAGTCTTAAAAAAAAATCCCAAACATGTCCCTCCAACCCCCACCTCCCCTTCGAGGACTCATTTCTTGCCGGTATCTTCTCCCATCCTGGGAAACTCCGCCTGAGATGGACAGGGGAGCTATGAGGACAACAGGAAGAAGTTTGTATCTGCTTTTTGTGACAATTTTAAAAAATTTTATGTGTATGAGTATATTGCTGCATGTTTGGAAGTGCACCTGTGTTGTGCAATGCCTGAGGAGGTCAGTTAAAGTCGTCGGATCCCCTGGAACTGGAGTTCTGGATGGCTGTTAGTTTCCATGTGGTGCTGGGATTCAAACCTGGGTCCTCTATAAGAACAGCCAATGCTCTTAACCACTGAGCCATCTCCAGCACCTGTAGATGCTTTCGAACTTAGGAAGCATAGATAAAGGGCAGTTTTATATATCAGCAACACAACTTTCAGGAGCTATACATAATTCTTATTTATCCATTTTTATTCTTTGAATATTTCATACATATACATGTTGAATTTTAGTTGTGTACATCCGCTCATTTCCTAATTCTCTTTTTAAAAAAATTTATTATTTTTATTTTATGTGTACGAGTGTATTGTCTGCATGTAGGTAGGTGTACCCATGTCATGCAATGCCTGTGGAGGTCAGAAGAGGGCATCAGATCCTCTGAAACTAGATTTATGAATAGTATGGTTGTTAGCTGCTCTGTGGGGGCTGGGAATTGAACCCCAGTCCTCTGCAAGGGTAGCCAGTACTCTTAACCGCTGAGCTATCTCTCCAGCTCCTCATAATTCTTTTTAAAAATCATTTTTATTTATATTTTATGTGGATGTGTGTTTTCCTGTGTGTATGTAAGTGCACTATGCATGTACAATGCCTGCAGAGGCCAGAAGAGGATGTCAGATCCTTGGAACTGGAGTTACAGAGGGTTGTTAGCTGTCATGTGGGTGCTGGGAGCTGAACTTGGTTCTTCTTCAAGGATAGCCTGTGCTGCTCACTGCTGAGTCATCTTCCCAGCCCCTTAATTCTTTTTTTTTTGACAAGATCTTACTCTGTAGCCCTGGCTAGTCTGGAACCTGCTACGTAAACCAAGCTGGCTTTGAACTCACAAAGACCCACTTGCTTCTGCCTCCTGAGTGTTGGAATTAATTCATAATTTTTAATGTTAGTTTTGTAATTTTAAATTAAAAAATCTTATTCTTATGTGTATGAATGTATTGCTTGCATGTATATAGGTGCACCCATGTTGTGGAATGCCCAGGGAAGTCAGAAGAGGGTGTTGGATCTCCTGGAACTGGAGATATAGACAGTTGTTAGCTGCCATGTGGGTGCTGGGAATTGAACCTGGATCTTCTGGAAGAGCAGCCAGTGCTCTTAACTGCTGAGCCATCTCTCTCACCCCAGTTTAATATTTTTTGATAAAACTTTTAGATTCACATCATAACCGTGGGCCTGCCTTTTATTTACTTGTGTGTTCTGGGGAATATACCTTTGGACTTGATGTTAAGATTGTCATTGTGGGTTCCATTCTCAGGGCAGCCAGCTGCAGCTGGGGGAGTCAGTGTAGTGACACTAATAAGATGACGCAAGGTCATTGCCTTCTCTGAGAAAAGAATGGAAGGCATTCCCTGTGTTCTGTGTTGAAAGAGAGGCATGAACAAAGTAGGACTTTGCCATGTTTCAGGTGCTCAAAGTGATTTAATGTGGTTGCAGCACAAAGCCAGGATGTGGGAAGAGCCAGGTCTGACGTTTCCAGTTCAGCTGCCACGAATGGATTGTTCTGTTCTTTTTTTTTTTTTTTTTTTTTTGGTTTTTTTGAGACAGGGTCTCCCTGTAGCCCCAGCTGTCCTAGAACTCACTCTGTAGACCAGGCTGGCCTTGAACTCACAAAGATCTGCCTGCCTCTGCCTCCTGAGTGCTAGGATTAAAGGCGTGCGCCACCACGCCTGGCTTGTTCTGTTTTTTTGACATGTAGTGGATGCTGGCCTTGAACTTGCTATGCTGTTGTGGATGACCTTGAACTCGTGATCCTCCTGCCTCCACCTCATGAGTGCTGGGATCATCATGAGTGTGCACTATCATACCTAGTGTATGTGTTGCTGGGGATCAACCCAGAGTTTCATGCATGCCTAGCAAGAACCCTACCAGCCAAGCTGCTTCTCTAACCTCCAGGAATGGACCTTAGACAGACGTGAATGTTGTTGCATTTGCAAAAGTTCATTCCTCTTGCAGCTTTTAGAGTGAGCTAGACCAGTTAAGAAGAAGCTGCTGCGTTGGGTGAGAGATAATGAGGTTTCTGGCACCACTTATAGTACTCCAACTTTATTTTTCTCGTCTCTTTTTTAGGTTCTGAATCTCATTCTTTGTTGGCAAAAATTGGTAGTTTTATTTTTCGGGAATTTGTTAAGTGATTCCCTAGGAGACAATGTATGAGTCTTTCCATTATGGACCAAGACCATCTTGGAAATGGCAAAGCAGATAGGGTTTTGTGGTCTCTCTCTCTCTCTCTCTCTCTCTCTCTCTCTCTCTCTCTCTGTCTGTCTTCCCCCTTTCTTCCCTTCTTTCCTTCTCTTTTTATTTTATTCATTTATTTCATTTATTTATTTATTTATTTGTGTTTTTGATCCTTCTCTTTTTATTTTATTTTTCTAATTATTTATTTTCGTATGTGTATGAATGTACTGTCTGCATGTAGTTCTGTGCATCCATGTCGTGCAATGCTGCGGAGGGCAGAAGAGGGTGTTGGATTCCCCTGGAACTGGAGTTAAAGAAGGTTTTCAGCTGCCATGTGGGTGCTGGGGATCGAACCTGGGTCCTCTGCAAGAGCAGTCGGTGCTCTTAACCGCTAGGCCATCTCTCCAACCTAATCCTTCTCTTTTTAAACAATAACATGCAATTTCTCCCTCTGGATTGAATTTAGAATCTAAAACGGATTGTTCTCATTCTGCCCAAGAAACTTGGCAGTCTCTTGATTTTGCTCTTAGGCTCCCTCCCCTCTCTTATCTCACTCCAGGTTTATGACCTATGACCCGCACCTGGATCATCAGCATGTGAGCCAAGATTCTGCCTCTTGTAGCTTTGATTCTTGCTTTTATCGCTTTCCCTCACCACTTAACAGTAGGATTTTAGCCAAATCCTTTTGAGAGTATCATTCTGTTATAAATTTCCAGTGAAGCAAAGAAATGAGAACTGCTAATATTCACGCTCAGATCAGTGATCCTGTTACCTAGTAGACTGTTTAATCTAGTCCTTCTTCATTGCAGAAATGAGAACTGCTAATATTCACACTCAGATCAGCGATCCTGTTACCTAGTAGGCTGTTTAATCTAGTTCTTCTTAGTTGCGGAAATGCAATATCTAAAAGAAGAAAGCAAATTTGGCTAGAATGTATCTTTTTATACTGGCTGACAGCCTGTGCAGAAGATGTGGGATAAAAGTCTATTTTGCTGGGCTGGAGAGATGGTCTAGTGCTTAGGAGCACCGACTGCTCTTGCAGAGGACCCGGGTTCGATCCCTAGCACCCACATGGCGGCTGAGAACCGTCTTTAATTCCAGTTCCAGGGGAATCCGACGCCCTCTTCTGACCTCCGCGGCATTGCACGACACGGGTGCACAAATCTGCTTGCAGACAGTACATTCATACACATACGAAAATAAATAAAATAAAAAATTTTTAAAAAGTCCATTTTGCATTTGTGCAGTGGTAATCTGGAGGACAATGGAGATTCTCAGGTAGAGGGCCTGGCTGCCCAGGCAGGAGCTTCCGGCAGAACAGCATGCAACAGCTGGTTTATCAACAGATACTTATTTCTATGTTTTCATTGGAGGTTCAACTTAAGACTAAATTGTAGTTGTGTAGTCACCACTTTTAACATTCATCGGTGTTTGCATCTGTGCAAATACTACTCAGCTCAAAGACAGGAAGTTTGTCTCACCTGGACATTTTCCTGTGTGCACTTCTTCCCAGTCAGTCATGTGCTCTTCATCTTGAGGTAATCATGATGTGACTTCTATCATTTAGATTAGTGCTATCTTTTGGTCTTTTTGAGACAGGGTCTCCCTGTAGCTCCAATTGGCCTGGAGCTTGCTATGTAGACCAGGCTGGCCTTGAACTCCCAAATGCTGGGAGGCAAAGAGATCTCACCACCATGCTCAGATTAGTTTTATCTTTCTTAAATTTCATGTAAATAAAAATTTACAGGGCTGGAGAGATGGCCTAGCGGTTAAGAGTGCTGACTGCTCTTTCAGAGGACCCGGGTTCGATCCCCAGCACCCACATGGTGGCTGAGAACCGTCTTTGACTCTAGTCCCAGGGGAATCCAACACCCTCTTCTGACCTCTGCAGCATTGCACAACACAGGTGCACCAACCTGCATGCAGACAGTACATTCATACACATCAAAAAAATAAATAAAATTAAAAAAATTACATGATATATTCTTACATTTCAGTGAAATTCATTCATTTTACGTTTATCATTAACTGTGTGTGTGTGTGTGTGTGTGTGTGTGTGTGTGGTGTACTCTTGGAGGACATTTCTAGTTTCAGGCTATTAGGAGTAAAGCCACAGTGAGCGTTTTTGCACACACATTCATTTTGGTGAACATGTTCACTGTGTCTCTTTAGGAGGAGTAAAATTGCTGGGTTGTAAAGTAGACCAAAGCTGTAAGAACTGTGGGAAAAAAAAAAAGAACTGTGAATAATTTTAGGAAGTGTTACAGACCATCTACATTCTCACGGGGGCAACTGGGCCCAGTTTTTAGACTGTAACATCAGGGTGCTCTGTTGTGTTCCATTCTCCTTTCCTCTCTCCATTAATTCTGTATGGATTTAAATACTTTGTGTTTAGAGGATATGTTGAAATCTAGTAATGTTTGTCTTTCAACTTTATTTTTTTATAGATTTATTTATTTTTATTTTATATGTACGAATGTTTCTTGCATGTATTACGTGTACCATGTGTGGGCCTTCTAGCTTACGGGGCTAGAAGAGAATGTTGGGCCTCCTGGAACTGCAGTTACAGGTCATCGTGAGCTGCCACGTGGGTGCTGGGAACCCCTGTGGGAGCAGGCAGTGCTTGCCGCCCCCAAGCATCTCTCCAGCCCTTGTCTTCTAACTTTATAACTTCTTTTCAAGTTTGTCTTGGCTATTCTACATCTATCTTTTATCTTTCCATATAAACCTTAGAATTTCCTGGTAGTAGAAGGGAGGAGAGAGAGAGAGAGAGAGAGAGAGAGAGAGAGAGAGAGAGAGAGAAGAGAAATTTTGTCTGGGGTTACATTGGGTATATAGATCAATTTGTTCACCTCTCATAAACATGAATCTTCTCCCCATTTATTTACACCTTTGCTTCTCCTGGAAATGCTCTGTCATTTCTGAAATCTTGTGTATCTTTCATTTTGGTCCTTTTGCTTTCTAGTTCCATCATTTCTTTATGTGCTTCTGCTTTTCCAGTTAGGGCTGTTTCTTCTACCCTGTTGCCTTTTCTACTGACAAGGGGTTCTCTGTGTTGTCTGATACTGTTGTTCATCCATTCTCATATTTGAACATCTCTAACTGGCAAGTCTTTGTGTGTGTGTGTGTGTGTGTGTGTGTGTGTGTGTGTGTTTGAGACAGGGACTCACTATCCAGCCTTAGCTGGTGGCCTAGAACTTGCTATGTAGACTAGGCTGGCCTTAAATCACATAGTTCTTTCCTCTGCTGACACTGAAGGTGTGTTCTGCCACACCCAGCTGGCACATACTGTTTTATCCGTGTTTGTCTCTTGTCCCCTGTGGGTCCCCCTGGGAAGTCAGGCAGCATTCTTAGTATTGTTCTACTGCAACTGATAGATCTTTATTCTTGGGTATTTGAATATTAATCTTCAACTTTTAGAACTTTGAGTTTAATGTGTCTGAATATGCTTTTCTTGTGTACATCCTCCTTGAGGTTCCCTGTGTTCTTGACTTGATAGGTTGTTGGCACACATCAGATCTGAAATATTCTTGGTCATTTATTTTGAATATTTCTTTCACCATTTTCCTCAGCTCTCCTCTGATTCCAGTTGCATCTGTGTTAGAATTTTTAATGGTGTCCCTTGCTCTCTGTGTGTATGTGTCTGTGTTTGTCTAGGTGTATGTCTGTGTGTGCATCTGTATATGTGTCTATTCTCAGTGTATGTGTCCATGTGTGTATGTGTGTGTCTTTGTGTGTGTGTGTGTCCATTCTTATGTATGTGTCCATGTGTATGTGTCAGTGTGTGTGTCCATGTGTGTGTCTGTATATGTATTTATGTGTTTCTCTGTATATGTGTGTGTGTGTGTTCCTCAGTGTGTGTCTGTGTATGTATGTTTCTGTGTTTGTGTCTGTGTGTATGCCTCTATAGGTGTCCATGTCTGTGTGCTTATCTATGTGAGTCCATGAATATCTCAGTGTGTATCTGTGCATGCACCTTCATGTGTCTGTGTCTGTGTCTGTAAGTGTCTCTGTGTGTGTCTGTGTGTAGTCTCACTCGGTGTTTCAGGAACTCTGGATATTTTCTGTTGACCTTTCAGATTTACTGATTTTGTTTGCTGGATATATCTATCTTCTCTTAAGGCTTAAGGGATAATTCTTTCATGTTTTTATTGCATTTATTTATTTATTTATTTATTTATTTATTTATTTATTTATTTATGTGTGCATACTTGTGTCTGTGTGTCTGTGTGTATGGGTTTGGGCACAAGTGCCATACTGTGCATGTGGAGGTCAGAGGACAACTTGCAGTTCTGTCCTTTTACCATGTGGGATCAAACTCAGGGTGTTAGGTTCAGTGGCAAGTGAGTTAACCTGTTGAGCCACCTCACCAGCTCAAGATTTATTCCTTTAAAAATGTCTTTAAGAGGCTCTTCTTCATCCTTCTTTAATGAGGAATCTGTTTTTTCCCCTTTTTCTTCCCTTATGTGTATGTGTGTGTGGTTTGCATGTTTACATGTGCCTGGGTACACATGTGTGTAGAGGTTGATGTCAGGACTCTTCCTTACTCTTTCACTTTATTCTTTGAGGTAGGGTCTCTCAATCAAGCCAGGGCTCACCAATGCAGACATATCTAGCCTCCCCAGAGTCTTGCTGTGAGACTCCCCCGTCTCTACCTGTGAGGGGAGAATTACAGATGAGCCACCACACTCACCTGGGACTTATGTGGGTTCTGGGGATTTGAACTCTGGCCCTTTGGCTTGCTGCACAGAAAGTACTTTAACTACTGAGCCACCTCTCTATCCCCTAGGGGATGAGTCATTTAATGATTTCCTAGATTTCATGTTGTATGGCCATTCTAGAGGGTCCATTTGATTATGATTCGATTCTAATTACTGTGGAAAACCACCATTTTATCCATTGGGTTCATAGTTTCTTCTGTTTAAAAGAGTATTATTCACAGTTCTCTTGACTTCCTTCCCCTTCACCTTCTGTCTGGTCTTCTTCACTTCTGTTGTGCATTTTCCTTCCATTATTGCTCAGTTGCTTCTTTGAATGTTCAGGGTTTTCTAACTATACGCCGGACATAGTGGCTGACAAGGGCACTGGGCTGTGTTCTCTCCCACTGAAGGGTGTTCGTTTTCTTCTGGCAGTTGAATTAAATGCAGGTCACTCCATTCCAGTGATTCTGTTGTTTGAGGTGGTTCTCATTAAGGTTTTACCCTCATTCCTCTGGCCTGGCCCATATTCCTTTCTTGGATCTCAGATGAACCCCAGGGTGACAGCCAAGGCTCCCCAGCTTTGTCTGAGTTGACCTCCAGCATTTCCCTGGGTCATCACGGACTGCGGAGTGTTGTCTGGTTCTTTACAGCCTAGTAGCAAATTTTTTGCTCAGCATTTAGTATCTTGCTCATAACACAGCATAGGAATCTTCAAAGAAACCCAAAGGTACTTATTTTATTCTTAAAATAGTTTTTCTGTGATTTTCTTACCTCCATGAGACCCTTATTCTGAAATTGATGTTTGTGTTTGACCTCTTCTTTTTTTTCTTTATCTTTTTGAGACAGGGTCTCCCTGTAGCCTCGGCTGGCCTGGAACTCAATAAATAGACCAGGCTGGCCTTGTTTGACCTCTTAATTCCCATGTTTTCTTCATCTGTGAGTGGCTCCCTTTTTGTTTGGGCTCCTTTTCTTCTTAAATTAAATTAGTAAATTATTCCTGTTGGTTGATTTTTGTTTCGCAGTGCTGGCGATTGAACACATGCTACGCAAATATTTATACTACTGTGTTACATACCTAGCCCAATAAATTTGACATGTTTAGAGCAATTTTAAGTTTTAGAGATGAACAGAGTAGAAAGGACAGGAATTTACCATGCCTTAGCGTGCTCCTCTGGAGTGGTACCTTTGTTACTGTGGGCAGATTCCGTCATATACTTGGTATCCAGGCTGGGATTTGCTCTGGTTGGCACGTGTTGTACTGGTTTGTGTGTGCACATGCATGGGTGATGTGGGGTGTTTTCCTCAGTTGCTTTCCATCTTCGTTTTTGAGACAGAGCTCAAATCTCAGTTCTGGAGAGGCAGAAATATGAAGATCCTTGGGGCTCCCTGGCCCATCAGCTTAGCCTATCTGGTGAGCCCCAGGCCAGTGAGAGACAATGTAAAAAAAAAAAAGTGAACAGTGCTTGAGGAATGACATCTCAGGCCTCCTTGCTCACATGTGCACACACATGATGGACATGTATACACATACATACATACCACATATACAGAAGCTTTTAAAATTCCATACCTTAATATTTCACAATATACTTTAAAGATTGCCAACAAATACACCACATTACTCAAGTTTTAGTCACATTAGACTATGGGGAGAAATCTGGTCAAATAATCCACCTGGCTGTGGTAAATGTTATAAAATAAAGTTCACTTGTTCCAAGGGGCTATCACACTGAACTCTGGGGGAGAGCTGGCCAGGGGTTGACATTTGAATTGAGTCCTGAGATAGTTAGGGCCCAGCCTCCTCTGTTCCTTCCCTGATGATATCTTGGGGGAAGAGAATTGCAATAAAGCATCCTGAGCTTTGAAATGAGGGTGTCTTTATAATTCATTACAGGCCTCTACTTCTTCATCTGAAGTCAAAGATCTGTTGGAACAGAAAAACAAGTTGCTCTTAGAAGTGGCTGAGCTCCAGAGACGGCTGCAACTAGAAGTGAAGGTATCTGGCGTCGCCTTCATTTTTCCATTTCTATCCTGATTTGATAAAAATGTTTTAAAAACATTGGGATGCTCAGGTGAGCTGAAAGCCAACTTAGAAAAAGAAGATTCATAGGGCTGGAGAGATGACTCAGCAGTTAAGAGTACTGACTGCTGGGCTGGAGAGATGGCCTAGCGGTTAAGAGCGCCGATTGCTCTTGCAGAGGACCCGGGTTCAATCCCCAGCACCCACATGGCGGCTGAGAACTGACTTTAACTCCAGTTCCAGGGGAATCCGACACCCTCTTCTGACCTCCACGGCATTGCACGACACAGGTGCATAAACCTACATGCAGACAGTACATTCATACACATACAAAAAAAAAATAAAAAAATTTAAAAAGACCAAAAAGAGTACTGACTGCTCTTACAGAGGACCAGGGTTTAGTTCCCAGCACCCATATGTTAGCTAACAGCCATTTGTAACTCTAGTTCCAAAGGATCCAACACCTTCTTCTGACCTCCTTGGGCATTGCATGCTGCAGGTGTACTTACATACATGCAAGCAATATAAACATAAAATAAATAAAATATTAACAGAATTATTTTCAATTATGTATATGTCCATACGTGGGGATGTACATGTGTTTTTGTGCAGTGCCTGTGGAGGCCAGAGAGTTGTCGAAGCCCCTGGAGCTGGAGTTCCAGGCAGGCTGTTGTGAACAGCCTGACGCAGGTGCTGGGAATTAAACCTGAGTCCTCTATAAGAGCCATATGTACTCTTTTTTTTCTTTTTTTTTTATTATTAAAAAATTTTTTTTTTTTATGTGTGTGAATGTACTGTCTGCATGTAGGTTTGTGCATCTGTGTCGTGCAATGCCTCGGAGGTCAGAAGAGGGTGTCAGATTTCCCTGGAACTGGAGTTAAAGACGGTTCCCAGCCGTCATGTGGGTGCTGGGGATCGAACCCGGATCCTCTTCAAGAGCAGTCGGCGCTCTTAACCACTAGGCCATCTCTCCAGCCCTAGAGCTATCTGTACTCTTAATTGCTGAACCATTTCTCCAGCTCCCAAAGAAAGCTAATTTCTTTTCCCTTAAGAGAAATGTTCTTCATCACTGAGTAAATTCCTGTGTAAAGTAACCAAATAATCTAGAAACTGCTTTGAATAAAAGAAACACTGTTGCATTCAAGCAGAGCAGTGGGAAATCATGTGTATCGTCACTACACAGAGCATCTGACCTGAACTAATAGAAACTACAAAATAAGGTTTAGCTGTGTTTGTGGTTTTTTAAAAATATTATGGCTCATTAAATATAAATAATATTCTTTCTAGTTAGGAACTTCTAAACCTTGATTACATGGTTTGATTAAGTTGTTTAATAACTAAAGAACAAGTACACTGAATCCATTAGAATTTAGAATAGGCTTCTGGTCTAAGGCTATAGCTCAGTTGGTAGAGTACTTGGGCTTGATCCCCAGTACTGTGTAAACTGGGCACGGTGGTGCATGCCTGTAATCCCAGCACTTGGAAGTGAGGCAGGAAGTCCAGGAGTTCAAGGTCATTCTTTGGTACATAGTTTAAGGCCAGACTGGGGTTTATGAGACCTCATGACAGGCAGGCAGACAGACAGACAGACAGACACACAGAGTAGGCTTCGGTGTTGATAGACAGTAGAGGTTCTTCAAAATCACACTGATTCCTCTTAGAACCATCAGAACATTAAAGAGGAGAGAGCGAGAATGAGAGCGGACATAGAAGAGCTGCGCGGCCAGCACAGGAGCAAAGTGGAAGAGAACTCCACGTTGCAGCGCAGGCTGCAGGAAAGCGAAGGGGAGCTGCGGAAGAGCCTGGAGGAGTGAGTGCCGCCCGGGTCCTGGCCCTTCCCTGGTTGGGATGTTGCTAGAACCCGTCTGTCCTTTTCACACCTCCTAGCCCCCACCAAGTATTTAGGGCTGCAGACCATTCCTTCTTTTCTCTTATAAAACTGTGCAGCAGGTGATGTGTGCCGGCTGGTAGGCAGGGAGGTCAATAATGATCAAAACCCTTTGTGCACCCTGAGGATGTCTGTCAAGTTTTAGCCCCTACAGGGAGCCTCACCGCAAGTGACAAGGAACAGAGAGCCCTGTGCCATGATATGAAAAGACTAGGATTTTAAGCATGGGAACCCTGAGCAATGATACCTGACAACTAAGGTTTCCTGGAGTCTGGGCCAGGCTCCATGATACACATGGCCTGTGGTGTCCAGTCTCCCAGCTTGCTTGTTGTGTCCTGAGTGGGGGCTGGGCCCTATGATGTATGCTCACAACCCCATTCCGCCCATAGAGAAGGGAGCATAAGTCCAAGGTGGCCCTGATAACTTCATGATTCTGTGAAACTCAGTGAGAAAGGGATCTAAAATCAAGTCTGAAACTACACAACATTGTGTGGAGATGTTGAAAGTCAGGCTTAGTGTTGGCCAGAGTGAAGATGCTGAAGGAGATGCAGAAAGAATGAGGCATTGTGCCTTTGGAGGCCAGAGAGGCTATCAGATCCCCTGGAAGTGGAGATATAGGTGGTTGTAAGCCACTCCATATGGGTGTTGGGAACTGCATCAGGGTCCTCTGTATGAACAGTGCTCAACCATTGAGGTGTCTTTCCAGCTCTGATCCTTGCAGTTTTGATGATGGGAATTTGCTTTAAAAATACTTCTAGAGATGCCTGGGTCACGGCTCAGTTGGTAGAGTGCTGCCTAACCCACATAAGGCCCTGGGCTCCACCCCCAGCTCTGCTTAACCAGGGTGCGATGGTACACATTTCTAATGTCAGCATTTGGGAAGTGGAAGCCGTAGGATCGAAGTTTAAGATCATCCTTTGCTACAAAGGCCAGCCTGGGCTATATGAAGTTCTACATCAAAACAAAATAATGAAATAAGATTTAAAAACCCAGTAAAATATAACATTGATAAAGATTAATTTCAGAAAACAAGAAAACAGAATCAGAAAATTCATAGTGTAGAAAGGTTCGTACAGGACTGAAAAAATATAGTTGCGAGTGTGGTTTAGAGGCTGGCAAAATTTCTCTTGTCAGGGTGATTATTCTGGGGTTTGGGGATCATGCAATCTTACATCCACTCAGCTCTGCCATCATTTTGTGAACATGGACAAAGGCAATGCATAAGTGAGTGAGTCTGACTGTGTTACAGTAACACTTAGGACAGTGAGTAGGGCTGTGTTGTTACTATTTCTCATTCCTGTGATAAGGATGAGTAGGAAAGATTTAGTTCACAGGTTCAGAGGGTTCAGGCAGGACGTGTGGTGAAACAGCTCAAACCATCATGCTGTGGCAGACTGGAGAGAGAGAGAGAGAGAGAGAGAGAGAGAGAGAGAGAGAGAGAGAGAGAGAGAGGCTTTCTCCTTTCTCCCCTTTGATCCTTAGCCTATATTCAGGGTGGGTCTTTTCCTCTTAGTTAATGCCCCCCAAACATTGTCATGGACCTACCCAGAGATGTGTTTTACTAATCGCTTGGGCATTTCTCAATCCAATCAACTTGACATTATCAACTGTTACAGGCTGGATTGGCTCATAAACCATAACTTGATGGTTCTCCTGGCCTGTTGTGCTGGGAGGGGCTACTTAGGTTAAAAAATAAATTAGCTTTTGGCATTTCCTCATCTTTTATGTAAAATTCTAGTATTCCATGCTGTCTTTGGGGGGAGAAAATTTTCCTGTAACTGTTTCATTTCATTGGTTTGAGTTCCTTGGCTGAATTAGACCACAGCCTGAGTCCTTAGGTGCATTTCTAGAGTTGGTTGGGAGGGCTCTTGGGGATGCTGGTGACCATGTGACCAGCTGAAGGACTGTGTTGGAAGACAGGTGTGAGGACCGAGGATCCCAGGATCTCTCTGATGGACCTCCCTCTCCTCCCACCCCCCGCTGGCAGGCTGTTCCAGGTGAAGCTGGAGCGGGAACAAAACCAGACTGAAATCAGGGATCTGCAGGACCAGCTCTCAGAAATGCATGACGAGCTGGACAGCACCAAGCGCTCCGAGGACAGAGAGAAGGGGGCCCTGATTGAGGTAAGGGTGCTGGGGTCAGGTTTGGAGGGCTGGATGCTTCAAGTCACTCTCTGTTGTGTGCATTTGTTCTGCCTCTGTCTGTGTTTGTGTGAGTCTATGAGAACATCACATGCCATCATCTCTAAGCATTGTCTTGGGAAAACTTTCAATCATGATGAAAAGTAAAAAGAGTAAAACATTAGAGACTGGGGAGCTCAGTTGATTAAGTGCTTGCCTCACAGGCACAAGGACCTGAGTTCAATCCTTAGAGCCCGTGTAAAATTAGCTTAGCAGATAGAGTGGCATGTACTTGTGACTCCATTGCAGGGGAGACATTTGTCTCAATAGACGAGGTGGTTGGCACGTGAGGATGGCATCAGAATTGACCTCTGGCACAGGTGCGCGCACACACACACACACACACACACACACACACACACACACGAAGAATTATACATTAGCAATCATAAATCCCCCAACAGGTCCAAGAGTTGTCAACATTTTATTTCCTCCACTTATTTATCTGTTCATCTATTCATTCATTAGTTTGAATGATTTTGAAGTAAATTACAATATCTCCTCAGATTTTCAGTATGTGTCCTTCCTTTCTTAGAATTTAGGGAACATTCTGGCATAGCTACAATGTCATTATGATAACTAACAAACTTATGATTTCTATAATGTAAGTGTAATACTCAGTCTCTATAATATATCTGTAATATAATGAAAAGTCTTTGCCTTTCAGCGAAAGCAGAGCTTCACCATCAAATTCAAAGGGGACAAAAAGACTTTCCTATAATTCCCTGTGTTGATACTTTATGGGTGCCTACAGGAGATGTTTCCTTAGCTCGTGGAAAGCCTCTCGGCTTGCTGGTCCCCCTAATAATTCAAGCCCCTCTCCCGGCACTCTGCCCTGCATCCTCCATCCTCTCGGCTCTTCTGACTTTCTTCTAGCTAGGTTTCCCAAGGGCTCTCTTCTTGATCGCCTTTGCTTCTCACATCTTCAGCACTCATGCTGAAAGACAGATCCAAATAATAATTTTCACTACTTAATTTACTTTTAAAAGTTACCATATTTTCCTTGAAATTGTGATTCTAAGATGAACTGCACACTATTTTAATATTTTTGTTTTTGAAGTATGTGTCATATAGCTTAGGGTTGAAGTGTAACTGAGGATGACCATGAATGAATAGGTCATTTTATTTTTTTAGTCTTTAGAGACAGGGTTTCTCTATAGCCCCAGCAGGCTTGCAACTCACTATGTAGACCAGGTTGCCTCAAATCTCACAGAGATTCATCTGCCCTGCCTCCTGTGTGCTGGGATTATAGGCAAGGGCCACCACACCTTGCTCCTATTTTTTTTTTAACTTTAAATTATGTGTATCTGTGTGGGAGGATGCACATGAATGTAGTGGGTATGGAGGGCAGAGAGGTCGGATCCCCCAGAGCTGGAGCAGCATTATGTGGGTGCTGGGAGCTGGACTTGGAGCCCCCAGAAGAGCAGTGGGTTCTCTTGACCTCTGAGCTGTCATTCCAGCCCCCACTTCTTTGTCTCCCTACTGAGTATTTATGAACTGAGCACAATTTAGAAAACAGTTTGTTGGGTTATGTACATTGATAGGTTGGGTTAGGAGATGTGGTTTTAGAGGTGTGTGCTCAGGCCGGGGCTAGAATAGGAAAGGAGCACCCCTATCCTCTCCTCCCCCTCCCCCTCCCCCTCCCCCTCCCCTATCCCCCCCTCCCCCTCCTCCTCCTTCTCCTTTCCTTCCCCTTTTTCCTTTCCTTTCCTTCCCCCTTTCTTCCCCTCTCCCTCCTCTTCCCTTTTCTTCCTTCTTTTTTTTTGAGACAAGGTCTTCTTGTAGCCCCAGCTGGCCTGAACTCACTATGTAGACCAGGCTGGCCTTAATCTCATAGAGATCAACCTGCCTCTACCTTCCCAGTGCTGGGGTAAAAACCATGAGTCACCATCTTGGAATTTTTCTTTAAACACACTTCTGGAGTTACCGGTCCCAGCTGCTTGTCCCTTTCCAGACAGGACCTGTGTCATCTGCAGGGGGGAGGCGAGGAAGCACCATTAGTACTTCTGAACCAAATGTTTTGTTTTCTCTTTAGGGGAAAAAAAAATCCTTCTCAATGTTTTTATCATTTTCCCCTGACTTTTCAGCAACATTAAAACATGACCTATGGTTTCCACAGCACTAATAGAATGGACAATGGATCCCATCTCCCAGTCACTTTCAATTTTTATTTCATATTTTAAGAAGAAGTAGCCTGGAGGAATTTGATAATGGATTTAAGTTGGGGCCAAGTTTTCCATGGCTTTTGTCTCAGATTCTAAACACAGTGAACGTTGAACCAGTAAGCTTTTGACTGTCTGAAAAATGATGAAGGCTGTGTGCTGTGCGGCCTGTGGAGCAGCAGGTCTCTCCAAAAGCTCTTTCTTCTTACTCTAGTGCTGGGGACTGAAGTCAGGGCCTTGTGCAGGCTGCACATATCCTGAGGTACTGCCCAGAAATATTTCACTTTTTGTTAAATAACATCAGGCTTCTACATGGAATCTGTAAAGTAACATCTGGAGAAATTAAAATCATGAAAAGGAAAGCATAGTAGATAGTACTTTCTTTTCTGAAGCCTTATAACTGATGAACGATAGGGAAGGTCTATATTATTAATTAAATCGGTGGGTCTGAGAACTTTCTTTTGGTCAGGGTCATCATGTAGCCTAGGCTGGACTCATTTACTATGTAGCTCTCAATTCCTACTTCTCTTGTCTCTACTGCCCTCCCCCAATGCTGGGATTATATGGGTGTATGCCACCATACCTTGTTTTTTTATTTTTATTATTATTATTATTTTTGAGACAGGGTCTCCCTTTAGTCCCAGGTGACTTGGAGCTCACTCTGTAGACCAGGCTAGCCTTGAACTCACAGAGATCCACCTGTCTCTGCCTCCCGAGTGCTGGCATTAAAGGTGTGCGCCACCATGCCTTGCACTAAAGACGGTTCTTAGCCGCCATGTGGGTGCTGGGAATTGAACCTGGGTCCTCTGCAAGAGCAGTCAGTGCTCTTAACCTTTGAACCATTTCTCCAGCCCCTGCCTTGTATTTTTTGCCTTTTTTTTAAAATGCAGTGGCGAGGATGGGATCCTGGGTCTCATGATGCCAGGCAAGTGCGCTGCCAAATGAGCCACATCCCCAGCCCCTGAGAACTATAATTTTTCATTAAAAGTCTTTAAAAGATTACTTGTTTTGTGTATCTGTGTGTGCATGATGGGTGTGAGTGTGTGTGGATGGCTTATGTGGGAAGTCAGAGGCCACCTTTTGGGAATTTGTTCTCTCCTTTCACCTTTGATGGGTTCTGGGCTTGAACGAGCTTGGCCATCCATTTCGAGGAACGCTGTGGTTCTTACCAGCTTGGTTACATTTTCTAAGCCGTGTGTTAGGGCCAAAGAATGAAGGGGGTTCTGATGGCCACCCCTGCAATAGGAACTCTCCTTACCTCTCCAGTGAGCTTGGACTAGGCCTAGGTACCCTAGTGGACCTTTGACAGGAGTTGTTGAGAGGTGGGTCTGTGCGAGTGTTGTCTTCATGACGTGTAGGACCTGTGGATGGTGTCCAGGCTGCTGCTGTCCTGCACATGCTGGCACGTGCTTTTCAGCGGCCTGCTGCTGAGATAGCCACTTGCTGCAGTCAATAGTAGGACCATGGCTGTGCTTCTTTCATCCCCCGGTTCTCTTCCTCCTGTGTTCCCAGATTCTGGCCATGTTTGCTTTAGTTTAGAGGGGTAGATCCCCTCCCTTACAGGCTTTTCTAGCCAAGCAGGGCTCTGAGTGCTCTGTTTTGTTTGCATTTAACAGAAAGGTCACAGTGTCACTGTTTGCTCTTCAGCCCGCTGGATGGTTTTGTGGTCAGGTCTGTGGTGACCGTATGGGAACAAGAGGTGCTGGGTCAAACTGAGGCCAAGCTCAGCTCTGTTGCTTATCAGCTGTGCAATCTCTCTCTCTCTCTCTCTCTCTCTCTCTCTCTCTCTCTCTCTCTCTCTCTCTCCCCCTTCCCCCTCCTCGTGTATGTACATGTGTGTGGCTGTACATATGAATTCCAGAGGACAACCTCAAGTGTGGTTCCTCAAGTGTTGGCTTCACCTTGATATTAAGAGCAACCTGAGGGCTGGAGAGATAGCCTAGTGGTTAAGAGCTCCTACCGCTCTTGCAGAGGACCCGGGTTCGATCCCCAGCACCCACATGGTGGCCGAGAACCGTCTGAAACTCCAATTCCAGGAGAACTCCAGTTCCAGGGGAATCCGACACCCTCTTCTGACCTCCGCAGCATTGCATGACACGGGTGCACAAACCTACATGCAGACAGTACATTCATACATAGAAAAAAAAAAAAAAGCAACCTGGAACTCTCCAAGCCGTTTGGTGGCCGGCCAGCTTCCCCAGGACCCTCCTGTCCCCTATACCTCCACAGCACTGGGGTTGAAAACACCCTCCACCACTGGCCTTTTCATTTGTTTTTTATTTTATTTTATTTTATTTATTTTTGTATGTGTATGAATGTATTGTCTGCATGTAGGTTTGTGCACCGTGTTGTGCAATGCTGCGGATGTCAGAAGAGGCTGTCAGATTCCCCTGGAATTGGAGTTTCAGATGGCTCTCGGCCACCATGTGGGTGCTGGGGATGGAACCCGGGTCCTCTGCAGGAGCAGTTGGTGCTCTAACCGCTAGGCCATCTCTCCAGCCCTTATTTGCTTTTTACATGGGTTCTGGGGACTGGATTGAGGTTCTCTAGTCAACATGGCAGGCACTTTACCAACTGGGGTGTCTCCCCAGCCCCAGATGAGTGATTTTAGCAGTGTGCTAGTGTCCCGGAGCACTAGTATTTATCATTTATGAATGAGAATAATCTTCAACACTTTGAATATTTATTTGTTTGTATTTCTGGGAACACTTATTCTTTTGCAGTAAGTGCCAAACACAGCCAGCCTTTCTAGGTCTTCCCCTTCATCCCCCAACTCTCTATATGTCCACTAGGTTTTTATGTTGTGTTTTTAGCTTGCTGTTGCATTTACTTATTTTGTGCGTGTGGGTGTACACATAGCACTGCACATGTGTGCGGAGGCCTGAGGATGACTGGTGGGAGTCAGTTCTCTTCCATCATGTGGGTCCTGAGGATTGAACTCAGGTCATCTGGCTTGGCGGCAAGTCCCTTTACCTGCTCCTCACATATGGGGCGATCCTGAACAAATAGAGGTTTGAACAGCAACAATTCCAGGTGGCCAGATTTCCCCTTGTTTTGTTTGATTGGAGTCTCTAGAGAGCCTGGAGGTTTGTTTCTGTTTTGAAGTGTTCCTGTTTTCCTCTCTCTTCTTTGATTTGATACAATTAAACCTTCAGGCAATAAGCGAAGGCTTTGAAACCTTAGGTGCTGTTGATCTCTGTTCTGCAAGCCTTTGAGCACTACTCTGTGATATGGTAAGGTGTAATCTGATTGGATTCATGCAGCACGGTCTACTTAGCGACAGCCCCAGCTGCAGATAACAGGCTGTCAGTGCAGAATGGGCTGTGTAAATCTCTTGGTTCTTGACATGCCTTAACACAAGACACAGATATATTCTGCAGGAGATAGATGTGGGAAGAGGAACCGCCTTATCGCCGGAACAATCGAGAGACGTATGAGTGAAGCAGGAAAGGCTGGCTCCGAAGATGTGGGCAGGAGGCTCCAGGAAGTCTTAGAAGGGTTGCCAGTGACAACGGTGATGGCCTGACCAGGGGACGGGATAGCCTGCTGGTCCCTTTGATGAGTGTCAGTCAGTACATGGAATTCTCCTCAGAGGTTCTGCTTTGGAGAAAACCAGAGCTGTCCTCACTAGGACAAGGCTTTGTGGAGCTCACCAGTTCCTGGTTTAGGCTTGGTCTGTGCCATGAAAACCTGCTGACGTGAGTTTGATCCTTGGAACCCATGTAAAGGTGGAAGGAAGGAACTGATCTTACAGAGTTGTCCTGTTGTCTCCACACGTGCACCCCATGACACATACATGGTTCCTATCATGCATACAATAATAAATAAAAATTTTAAATATTAATTAAAAAATGATTTCAAGTTTTTCTTCCTTAGAAGCGACACAGCTCTTACGTGAGGATGGCCTATCCTCTCAGAGGCCTTGGGCCCCCGTGACAGTCACTGCTGTGAATAGCCAGGAAATCCTAGCAGAGAGAGCGTGGTCTGCTTGAGCTCAAAAGCCACAGGCTCGGGGCAGGCAAAGTGCTTCAGTTAAGAGCACTGGCTGCTCTTGCAGAGGACCCAGGTTCAGTTCCCAGCATCCATGGGGTGGCTAACATCAGGCTGTAACTCTAGCTCCAGGGGACCCAAATCCCTTGTTAGCCTCCATGGACATTGCTTGCAAGTGGTGCACTTACATACATGTAGGCAAAACACTTTAACCAAAATAAATTAAATACATATACATGCAAAACACATAAAATAAAAAGAAATGCAGTATTTTTATAAAACTGTGAGTGACGGAATGAACTGGCAGAACACGGACCTCTCCAGGACCCCGCTGCACTGAGTTAATCTGTTTATACCCTGAACAGACAAGTGCTGCTAGTGTTCTTGATCCTCATGTCAAAAATACAATAAATATGGGGTTGGAGAGATGGCTTAGTTGTTAAGAATGATGACTTCTCTTGCAATGGACTGAGGTTCGATTCCCAGCAGCCAGATGGCAGCTAACAACCATCTGTAACTCCAGTTCCAGGGGATCTGATACCCTCTTCTGTTCTCTATAGGCATTGTACCACACGGGTGCACTTACGCACATGCAAGGAATATAATTAGACATAAAATAAAGATACATACACACGAAATAAAGATAATAAATAAAATACTAAAAAAAGAAAATACAATAAATCAAATCATTGTCCTCCTTTCTTGACGATGACACCTAGTAGAGGTGATGGGAAGAATCATCACAGGCCGGGGATGCAGCTCAGCTGCTCGGGTACCCAGCCTTACCTGCCATGCCAGAAGCACTGAGTCATCACAGGCCGGGGATGCAGCGCAGCTGCTCGGGTACCCAGCCTCACCTGCCATGCCAGAAGCCCCGAGTCATCACAGGCTGGGGATGCAGCGCAGCTGCTCGGGTACCCAGCCTCACCTGCCATGCCAGAAGCCCCGAGTCATCACAGGCCGGGGATGCAGCGCAGCGCTCGGGTACCCAGCCTCACCTGCCAGAAGTTCTGGTTCTATCCCCAGCACTGTATAATCTGGGCATGGTGGTGCATGCCTGTAATCCGGAGATGGAGACAGCAGGATCAGACGCTCAAAGTCATACTATATGTGAGTTTGAGGCCAGCCTGCAGTGCAAGAGACTTTGTCTGAAACAAAACAACAAAGAAAAACCACAATCGGCAACCTGCAGGGTGCCAGAGGAAGGGTGGGAACGAGGGCCTGTTCCACAGGGGATTCTAGGAGGACTTCAGGATGTCACATTGTGTCTGAATCTTCAAAGAGTTTCCAAAAGGCAGAGAGAGTGGTGCTAAGAGGGAAAGAGGACACCCCAGAGGGTGCACCCCAGAGGCCGCCGAGGAGAGAGCGTGGACATGTGTCAGGAGAAGATCCTTACAGCAAATCGGGTGAGGGACTGGCCTGGGGAGGAGGGAGGAAGGCCTTGAGATGTCCCAGAACTGGCACAGAGAGAAAAGTCACAGTTGCTGACCTGCTCCTGCACGTGGTGCTTAAGAAACAGGTGATACGGTTCACAGACTCCTGAAGAGGGAACGAACATGGGAAGGAGTATGGCAGACCTGCCTGAGACAATAACCATACTGAATCTCAGGTGATGTGGACTGTTTGAAGTATGTGGCCCGTAGGTCTGCCAGGGTGCTAATGAATTCAGTAATGAATTCAGAGGCATGTTGGTGGTAAGAGGTGAGAGGCGCTTTTTTTCATAGAATCAGTAGTTGGGAGAAAAAAAGTCACAGAGCTTGCCAAATGCAAAATTGGATTCTTGGGGATATCTTTGCTTTTGGAAGAGAGAAAAGCCAGAAAAGATCCTGGCAGAGAAAGTGGCCTAAGGGGAGGAGTGAGCTGTGGTCGTGGGAGAGGACGGCTCCAGAGGTGTCCAGGAAACGGGACCTGGGAGAGGGAGAGGCCTTGGATAGCTGAGCAGGGGTGAGCTGGCTTGGGTTGACGCTTAGCTTGACACACAACCTATCGTCAGCTGGAAAAGAGTCCTTTTTTTTTGGTCTTTTCGAGACAGGGTCTCCCTGTAGCCCCAGCTGTCCTGGAACTCACATTGTAGACCAGGCTGGCCTTGAACTCAACAAAGATCCACCTGCCTCTGCCTCCCAAGTGCTAGGATTAAAGGCGTGCGCCACCACGCCCAGCCGGAAAAGAGTCTTAATTGGTGAAGAATCAGGTTGCCTTGTGAGCATATATGTCTTTGGTGGATTTTTCATTGTTGTTGTAAATGGAGGTGGGAGGACCCACTTTGGATGTGGACAGCAGGTTCATGCACTCGGCCCTGAACTGTGTAAGAGTGAAGAAAGCTGGCTCCGCCAGCAGGCAGGCAGCACGGGGCCAGCAGGCAGGCAGCACTTCTGAGGAGAAGTGGGGAAACTGAGGTGTTCATGTGAAGAATAATGTTGCCTCGAACCCTGGTACCAAGAGATGCACAGTAAAGATGCTGAATAAAAGAAAGGCCATGACTTTGGCAGGACCATTAGTGTTGGCAGCACACACTTGTGCTCGGGCGATGTGATCTGGAGAGGAACCTTTGGCCCCAGGTTTGTGATTTTCCTTGGGAACTCTTGGCAATGACAGGGAGAAAATGTGACTGTCATTCTAATCAAAGAGCAGTGAAAGGGGGAAAGTTGTCACGAGTGCCAGGAATGTGACTGGAGTCAGACGGCACGGGAAGCAGCGAGGGCAGCGAGCCAGCAGCTCTGGGCCAACAGCGGCAACCAAGGGCCACAGCAGGGCCCGTGGAGCATTTGCACCTACGCGAAATAACGTGCAGAAGCAGGTGCGCCATGCTGGTTCAATGGACAGAGTTCTTGCCGAGTACGTTTGAGGCCCTCAGTTCAACTCCCTAGCACTCCGTAAACCAGGTGTCGTGGTACATGTATATAATCTCAGCACTGGAAAGGTAGAGGAAGAAGGTTATCCTCAGCTACATAGAAAGTTTGAGGCCAACCTGGGCTACATGTGACCCTGTCTCAAAAAGCAAGAAACGCAACAAAACAAGAACCTCCACAAAACAGACATGTCTTCTTGAGGCAGTGACAGTGAGCTCAGTCAAGTGAAGTTAAATCTGAAACAAGTTAAGACAGACAGAGATCCAAGGGAACGATGGCCTTGGGAACTGCAGGCAATCTCAAGGTGTTTGGTGTGGGGAGGAGAGAGTGTGCAGGACAGGTGAGGTGGCCATACACCTCGTGGCTGACCTAGAGGGGTGATGCAGGGCCCCTGCCACAGATGTCCACTCTTCAGCTCCGTGATTCCTGTTTCCTTCCTAGGAGCTGCTGCAGGCCAAACAGGACCTTCGAGACCTACTCATCGCCAAGGAGGAGCAGGAAGACCTCTTGAGAAAGCGGGAGAGGGAACTGACCGCCTTGAAGGGTGCCCTGAAGGAGGAGGTTTCCAGCCACGACCAGGAGATGGACAAGCTGAAGGAGCAGTACGATGCGGAGCTGCAGTCCCTCAGGGAGAGCGTGGAGGAGGCGACGAAGGTGAGTCTCCACACAGCAGGCATCCGGGTGGGGCCTGCGGAGAGGTCTGTCCATTCTTCCATACCAAGGCCACCTGGCTTCATCACATGTGACATGGAGCTTGCTAACAAGGATGACTTGATAGCTTTGCTTCTGCTCTTTTGAGTCCATGAACTTGACACTCACTGAATGCTTTTTGCCAAAGGTTAGATTCTGAAGGCCTGAATGGACTCAGGCTATGCAGGCTTTGTGGAGTGGAGAGCTGTGCCCTCATGGGCAGTCCTCATGCCCCAAAGCCCAGGGCATTATGTGACTTTGCTCATGACGGAATCCCAGTCAGAACCCAGATTTCTAGTCCCCTTCATCCATGGCCAGCCACTTCCTTGAGTTTTCTGTTAGACTCAGGTTCTGTTCACAGCAGATTTGCAGGAGGGTTAAGTGGCCAAACTGCCCAAACCCTCCCAAGATAATTTTCTCTTAATTAAATTCTTGGCTCTTATAAACAGATTCTAAATTATGTTGACATCCTTTGATATAAGGTGCAGGTTGGCTGTGGAAGAAGTGAAAAATAATATTTTGGGGCTGGAGAGATTGCTCAACGGGTTAAGAGCACTGACTGCTCTTGCAGAGGACCCGGGTTCGATTCCCAGCATCCACATGGTGGCTAAGAAACTCCTTTAAACCAGGTGTGGTGGCTCACACCTTTAATCCTAGCACTCAGGAGGCAGAGGCAGGCGGATCTCTGTTAGTTCAAGGCCAGCCTGGTCTACAGAGTGAGTTCCAGGCCATCTGGGGCTACAGGGAGAACCTATCTCAAAAAAAGAAAGGAAAAGAATATTTTGAAGGGACTATGCTCTGAAATATCATGTCCTCTTTAGGTAGAGAGGAGAATTACAGACTGTAAAAATTTCAGTCTATGAAACATAAAGGGTAAAAATGAAAGAAAGAACTCTTGATACTATTTATTCTGCAGTGTGGCAGCTCAGGGCTGGTAGGGCCTCTCCCCTAGTGAACCATGGTGGTTCACTGACTTTCAGTTATGTCATGATAATTGCTAATGACAAGAAGTGACAGATAGGTTTGTTATTATAGCAGGAAGTCTGGGAAACAGTCTGGGTTCTGAAAGCCTCTTGTTGGCTTGTCTTTGCCGGATTTGGGGTGTGTGTGTGTGTGTGTGCATTTTCTTTTTTGTTTTTAGATTTGATTTGAGAGGAATGAGTAAAAGTGATTTCCTGTCCTCACGCTGAGGGGTGTGTCTGTTTCCTTCTGTGCAGCAGCCTGCAGTCCTTGACACTGACTTTCACTGCCCTTGCTTCACTGGGTACAGCACACACAGCCCAGTAGGCTCTGAGTCAGGTGATTCTCCGTGGAACACACCACTTCTTTATCATCCTTAGACCTTCCTCAAAGCACGAGTTAATGTGAAACATTCTGGGAGGCTCACTTAGTGGTTTTGGGAACAGTGTTTGGACTAAGACTTGTAGTTGTTTGCCTATAAAAGGTATCAATCTTGTGCCATATATAGAATGGAAGATATTTAATTAGAAGTTTCTAGGTGCTCTGGCACAGGTATGTAAATGGGGAGGGGAACCATGGTAGGAGGAAGAAGGCATCTTTGTTGAATGGAATTAGCTCACCTGTAGAAGTGGGCTGTACTGTAGTCCTTCGTAAAGTCTGTGCTGGAGGTCAGCTCACAGTGCTTTCTTATGCCAATTCAGTAATGATGATTAGTACGTTCATATCAGTCTGTGAAATAAGGAAAAGCTGAGTTAGTTGAGACGTCGTCCCTGGTGGAGAATGTAGGAAGCTGACAGTAAGGGCTCCCCCGTACCCTGTGTGGAGCAGCCCGAGCTGTTTGCCTCGGGCCGGGCCACATCCTCTACCCACCAGTGTTTTTCCCTGGGAAACAATAATTTCCCATTGGCCTTTCTTAAATAATTTACTTGGCAATCCATTGTCCCAGACTTAAGGTCAAAATTGTTTGCATGGCAGGTGGCAGAGGTCCCTTCTCTGGAAAACTGTTCCATGAGCCTCGCCACTTCTTTGCACATGTGGAGTGACTGTCTGCTACTTTCTGTGTGACCAGCCTCTTCTCATCCTTCAAAGTCCTCCTTACATGTCCCCTCTCCCGGGAACCTGCCGTCAACACCCCCGTCCACCACCACCCTGGAGATAGTCACAACCTTAGGGTTTCTATTGAACCCTGGCTTCCTTTCACATGCCTGTGACTTGGCTTCTTAAACATGAGAGTAGTTTGTATAAGAACTTTATTGTAGCTTTGTTGTTGTTGTTGTTGTTGTTGTTGTTGTTGTTGTTGAGAGCAGGAATAACAAACTCAAGTACTTCTAGCACCAAACAGGAAGCATCCAAGGTTGACACTCAGGATGCTAGGGTAACAGCAGAGGATGGCGGCCATGTGGCAAGTTGGAGAGCAGACCCTGTTGCTTTAGCTGTCAGCTGCTCCTCTGCTGCTTGGTGTTGGCAGTGGACAAAGGCAGGGCCCTTATTAGACATTTCAGCTTTTGATTTATTTTACTTTATTGTTTTTAGGAATTTCATAATGAGTACACTGTGTTTGCATCATTTCTACCCTTTCCTCCTCCAACACCCCCCTGCCACCACTACCTCCTCTTGAATCCATGACCTCTTCTATAATTATTGCTACACACACGCACATGCACACGCACACACACTCAAGTGCAGCCTACTGGGTCCAGTTAATGTTGCCTGTATGTACATGTGTTTAGGGTGGACCTATCGGGGATTCCTCCCTGGAGGACGGATTGTCCCCTCCTCAGCAGCCATTTGTACCTATAGCTCTTCACTGAGGTGTGGGGCTTTGTTAAATTCCCCTTCCATGCTGGCATGTTGACTGGCGTGGTCACTACGCAGGTCGTGTACAAGCAGCCATTTTGTTGAGAGTCCATGGGCACAGTTTCCCTGTCACACAGCCAGCAGCAGGCATTCTGCTCCTCTGGCTCTTACATTCTCTCTGCCTCTTTCTCCAGGATGTTTCCTGAGTCTAGGTATACAGGTTGTTTGTGGATGTCCCAAATGGAGCAGTTGGCACTCTTAACCGCTAGGCCATCTCTCTAGCCCGGGCCTCTTTCAGCTTTTTTTTTTTTTTTTAATTTTTTTTATTAATTTTATTTATTTCTGTATGTGTATGAATGAACTGTCTGCATGCAAGTCTGTGCACCCGTGTCGTGCAATGCCGCGGAGGTCAGAAGAGGGTGTTGGATTCCCCTGGAACTAGAGTTCTCCTGGAACTGGAGTTTCAGACGGTTCTCATCCGCCATGTGGGTGCCGGGGATCGAACCCGGGTCCTCTGTAAGAGCGGTTGGCACTCTTAACCACTAGGCCATCTCTCCAGCCCTCTTTCAGCTTTTTAAGACAAGTCAGAGATCTGCAGGATGATGTGAATTTTCCTGATTTTTAGTGTTGCTTCAGAAAGAAATTCATATAGCTCAAACACAACCTAGGTACAGGTCAGCAGACTGTAGTCCTAGTCCCCTGAGCTCAGTACAGTGCCTGGCACACAGTCACATCTGCAGTGTCTTCTGAGTCAAAGCTGGTGGAGAAAAAACTCTCTCCAAACTGGGGTTTGGGTCCTTGCTTCCCGGGTTCCCTCAGATTTTTCCAAATGACAGTGTAGGAGATCGTTTAGATTTTCTGTCATCGTGTGAATCTCTATGCCTTGGTAGTGAGCTTCTATACAGTTTTCTAAAAAGGATTATAAGTGTGTTTTCAGTCCTTGGTAGTTTCTTCTAAAAGTTTCTTTGAACAAATGTGACAGAATTAAAGATTTTTTAATCATGCTTATTTATTTGTGTGTGTGTGTGTGTGTGTGTGTGTGTGTGTGTGTAATGGTAGGTACTTTGCCATGCATACATGAGGTCAGAGAACAACTTCTGGGAGTCGGTTCTCTCCTTCTACCGTGCGGCCTCTGGGCATTGATCTCAGGTCACCTAGGTTGGTTGTTAGTGCCTTTACTGCCAAGACATCTTACTTGCCCCCGAGAATCATTTTATTTATGAGGAAAGTGTCAACTTAATAGAAAATGCTGTTTTGTTACAATAGTTATAGGATGGCATTACGGAACAGATTGTTATGTATTTGAAGGAGAGGGAATTGAAATTTTAACTTTAATTAATATTTTTATGTGTATGAATGTTTTGCCTGCATGTATGTAAATGTACCACATGTATCAGTGCCAATGGAGGCCAGAGAGGATGTTTGATCCCCTGGAACTGGAATTAGAGGTTGTTAGCCACCATGTGGGTGCTGGGAACTGAACCCAGGCCCTTAAGAGCAGCTAGTACTCTTTGCTGCTGACCTACCTCTCTAGTCTCAAATATAATATATATATATTATATAGATATAATATATATATTATATAGATATAATATATATATATATATATATATATAGTTTTTTGTTTTTTTTTTTTTCTTTGGTGTTTTCGAGACAGGGTCTCCCTGTAGCCCCAGCTGACTTGGAACTAGCCCTGTAGACCAGGCTGTCCTTGAACTCACAGAGATCTGCCTGCCTTGGCCTCTGCCTCCTGAGTGCTGGGATTAAAGGCATGCACCACCACGCCCAGCTTAAAGACGGTTCTTAGCTGCCATGTGGGTGCTGGGAATTGAACCCGGATCCTCTGCAAGTGTAGTCGGTGCTCTTAACCACTGAGCCAGCTCTCTAGCCCCTCGAATATAATCTTTAAATCTGGTAATGAGTAGTTCTTAAATTGGCTCACTAGTCTTTAGCCTTTTCTCTGCCCTGGGGAAGGACTCATTTCTGCCTGAGGACTAAAAGCTGACATTTCTGTAAGGGATTGAATTTCATGAAACTGTTAGTTTCCTTGGGCACTTTTAGGAGAAACTCCTCTCAGATTTTTGACCGCTTGCCTCTGCCTCAAGCCAGAAGCTGTTTTATCATTATCAAATAACAGGCACCTCTTCTGGACTGAGCCTGAGTACTAAGTACTGGAACATTTGGTGAAAACTGTCAATTTACATTAGGAATCTATTGCTAGTATTTCAAACAGAGCCACTGTGATAGTTTTTCATTGACCCAATCAGCCACACCTTTTAGAGAACAGCTGTATGGCTCAGCAGACAGGAATTCACCAATGCCTAGGTCGGGTGGGACTTCCTGATTCAGGGTAACTGTGGTAGGCGGGACTGCTGTGTGGACTACCCATCTCTTTTGATGGAGACATGGGTCACATAGGTGGTTACAAAGGGATTTCTACCAAGAACTATTCCATAATAATTTGGCTTTTTATTTCCATACAGTTTTTTTTTTCCCTCACTCTTTGATAGCTCTCCTTTATGGTATTTTCCATTTTTGAAAAGGAATGGTTTTTCCATTTTTCTCCTTGGATTTGATGTGAAGGCACTTGAAGGAATGGCTGTTGTTAGGGGAATAATGAAGAGTCCCTTGGCAGTGGTGTTGGCTTCTCTTTCTCATCTCTAACCCTTCCTTCTCTTTCTCCCTATGTCTGTCTTAAGATTTCTTGAGCATAGGATCAGCTCAAATCCAGCTCCCTCAAGAAACCCTCTCCGGGGCTGGAGAGATGACGGCCTGCTCAGTAAGGCACGTGCGGCTCCAGCATGAGGAACTGAGTTTGACCTCCAGGACCCATGAAAAAGGCAGCCATGGCGCTGTGTGCTTGTAACCCCAGCTCTGGAGAGGTGGGGCTGGACAGTTCCTGAGTAATGATACCTGAGCCTGATCTCTGACCTCCACATACATCCACATACATCCCACACACTGAGCACATACACACATGTGAACATACACACACACACACACACACACACACACACACACACACACACACACACACAGTCTTCACAGCTTCTGGAGAGCTAGCATTGTGGGGGACTTAGTTCTTGATTTTGTCTGCCCTGCCCTCTTAGGGAAGCCTGTTTCCTACCTGACGTCCTCCCTGCATTGAATGTTGTGGATTAGACAGATGCCATAGAAACCTTGTAAGTAGACTGATGAGAGAGAAGGAGGGAGGATGGACTTGCGTGTGATACTCTCTTCATCTTTATGCCTCTGTTTATATTGTTTTAGAAAACACAGTGTACATATGATTGACTGAGCACTTACCACTGGCAGAAATTGGTTCTATGATGGCAGACACCATGGCAGTAGGACGGGTCCGCCCGGACAGGGGAGCTTCTTTACCTCGGGGCAGGAAGCAGAGACAAGGAGACGGGAAAGGGCAGGGATGCCATTCCCACCTGTGCTTCCTCCCAAGGACCTACTTCCTCTGGCTAGTCCCTCCCACCTCCTCCAGTGTCTGAATCTACCCTATAGTGTCACTAGCTGAGGACCTAGGCTTTAAGACATCATCCAGTGGGGACATTTCATATTCCAACCATAACAGAAGTGTTCTAATGACTCTGTGTCATTTAAAGGGCTTATGGATGAAACGGCTGACTATCTGGAATGTATTTTTTTAGTATTAATTAATGTTTTGCCAGATGGGCATGGTGGCACACGCTTTTAATCCCAGCCTTTGGGAGACAGAAGCTGGTGGGTCTCTGTGAGAGTGAGGCCACTATGTAATGAGTTTCAGGCAGGCTGGGACTAGGGAGACCCTGTTATAAATGGTTTATTGGCTGGGTGTGGTGGTGCATGTCTTTAATCCCAGCAATTGGCAGGTGGATCTCTGTGAGTTCAAGGCCAGCCTGGTCTACAAAAGTGAGTTCTAGGACAGCTGGGGCTGCAGGGAGACCCTGTCTCAAAAAGACAAAAAGTTTTTTTATTTTATTTATATTAGTTTATTTTTATTGCGTATAGTTTAAAATAATTCATGAGAAGGGTGAGTGAGTGGGGTGTGGGTGAACGATCAGCCATGCACTGGGAAGGGGTGGAGCAGAGTGACGGGTCTGTAAGAGACACAGTATTCTTCCACAGTAAAACATTGTGTGATGGTGTGGGAGGTAGGGAGATGGGGAGACAGCCCAGTCAGTAAACCGCTTGCCCGGTAAGTGAGAGGAGCCTTGGTGATCCCAGGACACACAAAATGGCCAAGCGTGGTGCAGTTCCAGCACTGGGAGGAGGGGACAGGTGGGAGGAGGGGATAGGTGGGAGGAGGGGGACAGGTGGGAGGGAGGGACAGGTTGGAGGCCCCCACCTGTCCCCTCCCCGCACTGTCACCCCCTCCCACCTGCCTCCCTCCTCCCACCTGGCCCCCTCCCAAATTCCACCCTGTCTCACCTGTCCTCCCCCACTCCCCCCTGCCCACCCTCCCCCCCTGTCCACCGCCCCACCTCGTCCCCCCCTCCATCCCACCGGACCCGCTGCTCCACCTCCCCCTGCCAACATTGTCCCTCCCTTCCACCTGTGTCCCCCTCCTCCCACCTATCCCCCTCCCACCGTCCCCTCCTCCCAGTGCTGGAACTGCACCACGCTTGGCCATTTTGTGTGTCCTGGGATCACCAAGGCTCCTCTCACTTACCGGGCAAGCGGTTTACTGACTGGGCTGTCTCCCAATCTCCCTACCCTCCCACCCATCACACAATGTTGTTTTTTTTTTACTGTGGAAGAATACTGTGTCCTCTTACAGACACGCACTCTGCGCTTCCACCCCTTCCGGCAGTGCTGCTGATCGTTCACAGCCACACCCCACTCACTCACCCTTCTCATGAATTATTTTAAACTATACGCCATAAAAAATAAACTAATATAAATAAAATAAAAAAAAAGAACTTTTTTGTCTTTTGGAGGACAGGGTTCTCCCTGCAAGGCCCCAGCGTTCTAGAACTCACTATTTGTAGACCAGCCTGGCCTTGACTCACAGAGATCCACCTGCCAATTGCTGGGATTAAAGCATGCACCACCCAAACCCAGCCAATAAACCATTTATAACAGGGTCTCCCTAGTCCAGGCTCCTGTCTGAAACTCAATTACATAGTGGCGCCACTCTCACAGAACCCACCAGCTTCTGTCTTCCCAAAGTGACTGGGATTAAAAGCGTGTGTGCCACCATGCCCATCTGNCAGATGGGCATTGGTGGCACCGTTTTAATCCGCAGCTATTGGTAGACAGCAGTGGTGGGTCTCTGTGAGAGTGACGCGCCACATCTGTAAGGGCTTTCAGCAGGGCTGGGACTAGGGAGACCCTGTTAAAAAAAATGTTAGGCTGGAGTCGGTGGCTGTGTCTTTAATCCCAGCAATCTAGGCAGAGTAGGCGATTCTCTGTGAGTCCAAGGCCAGCTGGTCTACAATGTGAGTTCCAGAATCAGGGGCTACTCAGGGAGAGACCCGTGTCTCCAAAAGACAAAAAGTTCTTTTTATTTATTTATATTAGTTTTTTTTATTGCGTATAGTTTAAAATAATTCATGAGAAGGGTGAGTGAGTGGGGTGTGGCTGTGAACGAATCAGCAGCACTGCCCGGAAGGGGTGGAAGCGCAGAGGCCGTGTCTGTAAGAGGACACAGTATTTTTCCACAGTAAAAAAAAAAAACAACATTGTGTGATGGGTGGGAGGGTAGGGAGATTGGAGACAGCCCAGTCAGTAAACCGCTTGCCCGGTAAGTGAGAGGAGCCTTGGTGATCCCAGGACACACAAAATGGCCAAGCGTGGTGCAGTTCCAGCACTGGGAGGAGGGGACCGTGGGAGGCGTGGATAGGTGGAGGAGGGGGACAGGTGGAGGGAGGACAGGTTGGAGGAGGTGGACAGGTGGAGGGAGGAGGGGGGGCAGGTGGGGGGTACAGGTGGGGGAGGGGTGGGCAGTGGGAGGGGGGAGACAGGTGAGACAGGTGTGGAGGAGGGGGCCAGGTGGGAGGAGGAGGCCAGGTGGGAGGGGGGAAGGCGGGGGGGGGAACAGGTGGGGGGGGAGGGGGGACAGGTGGGAGGGGGGCAGGTGGGAGGGGTGACAGGTGGGAGGAGGGGACAGGTGGGGGAGGACAGGTGGGGGAAGACAGGTGGGGGGACAGGTGGGGGGGCAGGTGGGGGGGCAGATGGGAGGAGGGGGCAGGTGGGGGGGCAGGTGGGGGAGGACAGGTGGGGGGGACAGGTGGCTCCCTGAGGTTCTGTTGCTTTGGTGCCTGCCGCCGTATCACATCTGGATGTTTCCCTTCCCTCTCCTCTCCCAGTCTCTGAGCAGGTTCTTTCAAAGCCTCAGGTCAGCTGAGGGTCACATGGGCAGCCCAGTGCTAATCTTGGGATCAGTGCACTGGGCTCCCTTTAGACACGGCTAATTCAGTGTAAAAATCTCATTTCTGTCCTCTCAGAGGGAGCCAGGTCAGCCAGGAGGGGCTGTAAAAATTCATTTCCTCAGCATTTTAAGTTCAAATAATCAACTTACCCTGAATGACGGCTCGTGAGAGCTGGATTATCTGAGGAGTTTGTAAACAGGCACCTAGGAAAGGATAATGCCTCTTTACAGACAGGAGCATTCCTACAGAGACACAGGGCCAGCCATCAGCCAAGCTAGGAGGGCTGAAATTTGTGTTCTGAAAATGCCCCAATGCTTCACACACCCACCTCAATAATTGTATCAGTTTTCTGCATCCTGCCATGATTAAAAAGTGCTTTAAAAACCCACCTATGGGGGTTCAAAGGCTTTGTTCTGTGGCTCCAGGCCCAGGTAATCCTTATACTTTGCAGGTCATACCCACCATGAAGAAACTCCTTCAGACCCTGGTTAGTGATGTCTTAGTAAATAGTGTATCAGTGGATCACTCTGGTGTTTTGGCTAAACTGCCCAGGGTCACGTGCTGTGAGTTGTAGAAGAAAGTAAGGGAATCCTTTGTGCATGCGTGCACGTGTGTGCGCGTGTGCATGCACGTGTGTGTGTGTGTGTGTGTGTGTGTGTGTGTGTGTCCATGTCCATGTGCTCACCAGTGCAGGAATATCTGGAGGCCAGAGGTCAACACTGGGTATTCTCATCAATTACTTCTCCACCTTATTTTTGTGACAGTCTTTTACTGAGCCCAGCATTTGGCTAGGCTGACTGGCCAGTTCCTGCCCTTTCTGTGTTGCGGTTTCCAGTGTGCATATGCCATGCCTGGCTTTTGTGTAAGTGCTGGCGATCAAACCCAGATCCTCGAGCTGCACAGCAAATGTTCACCCACTGAGCCGTCTCCTGACCTTGTGTAATCTTTTGAGGCACCAAGTCACTTACTATTGAATTTCAGTGTTTGTCATGTGCCAGCACGTCACCGGGACTAAGGCAACAACTGTGATTTCAAGTTTCGAGGGTCTTTTGTGGGAAGAAGGACGTGCAGATAAAAATGACCATAACGTAATGGGTGGTGAGGCTAAGGTCCGGGCAGGGTTTGGAGAGCAAGACAGGCTTCCTGCTTTTGATGGCAAAATTTAGGAGAGAAACAGTAGTTGGTTCTGAGATTTGATAGCCCCAGTACCTGCCTTTGCTGTACCCAATACACAGAGAGCAGAAATGAAAAGGAATCGTCATTTTCTTTTGTTTTTCAAAGCCAATTTTTTATTGAAGCTTTGTGCATTTCATACAAAATTTCAAATCAAATCTAGACCCATGCCCCCCTCCCTGTCCCCCACCCCACCAGAGCTCATGCATCTGCCAAACATGTTTTTCATCTTTTTCTCAGTCTCTCTCAAAATTCTTGATGCAGAAGTTCACCATTTCAGTCAGTTCTTTGACCCAGTCTTTTTATTGTTACTGTTCGTTCCTTCCAATATATGTCCAAAATATGCCCATATGCATGCTACATATTGCATAGGTTTTCATCTTCAGCTTATGATTTTTTTTCTTTTTGGTCTTTTCGAGACAGGGTCTCCCTGTAGCTCCAGCTGTCCTGGAACTCACTCTGAAGACTAGGCTGGCCTTGAAACTCACAAAGATTCACTTGCCTCAGCCTCCCAAGTGCTAGGATTAAAGGCGTGCACCACTACACCTGGCTGATTTTTTTTTTTTTTTCTTGATTAGGCTGAAAGATGTCATGTTTGAAGGCTCCTCCTTGGCAAGCCCAAACCACCATCAGTTCTGCCCTTGTGTTCTACGTTGGGGTTTTCCCTTCCTATGGTCACCAAATGAGGTCCAGTAAGCACCACGTCCTGTCTTGATCTTCCTGTCCTGGTCTCCGGGATACAGTCTGGGTAGTCCAACAATAGCAGTCTATACTCTGAATAGGCAGAAACCCCAGTAGTAGCTCAGTCCACAAGCTGGATGTCTCAGCAGTCCCCATCTGGCACTGAGGTTTGGAGGATTCTTGGAGAGACATGAGTCTTCAGTCCAAATTGGAAGGTTGAAAAGCTGTGTTTCCTGTCTTTGAAGGATGGCAGAAGTAGTGGCAGCCACAGGGTGGATGCACTTGCCAGTAAGAAATGAAAACAGGTACTTTTTTTTTTTTTTTTACTTTTTGTCTTTTTACTAAGATCTCAAGTTTTATACCTGAAATATAATTTCTCAGGCCTTACTGATTATTTATTTCTGGTTATACTTTCCTTTTGGATGTTTAAGGCCAACAGTTAGCCCAGATTAACCAAGGTTTTTGTTTTCTCAAGGTCAGTTGAGGATCTGGTCCTCAGAAGTCACTCAGGTTATCGGGGGGAGAGGGAGTCCCTGGCTCCTTTTGGCTNTTAATTTTATTTATTTCTGTATGTGTATGAATGTACTGTCTGCATGCAAGTCTGTGCACCCGTGTCGTGCAATGCCGCGGAGGTCAGAAGAGGGTCTCGGATTCCCCTGGAGCTGGAGCTCTCCTAGAATTGGAGTCTCAGACGGTTCTCGGCCGCCATGTGGGTGCTGGGGATCGAACCCGGGTCCTCTGTAAGAGCAGTCGGTGCTCTTAACCGCTAGGCCATCTCTCCAGCCCCTTCTTTTGGCTTTTCAATCACCAGTTCTAACCATTCAAGGACAAAGTCAGGTCTTGCTAGACCAGGCTTCCCTTTTTGAAGCATGAGCAGACTTTCCTGTTTATAGACTGGACACTGGCTGAAGTCCCATTAGTGGATCTCCAAGACCTCCCTGCACAGGAAGACTCACATTTGCAGGACATTTCAAGAGATGCCCCCTGAATAGTTCCCTGGGACTTAGTTGACGTCTGAGGGCCTTGGCCAAATTGGTATGGGCATTAGGTACAGTCGTTAAGCATCCAGAAAGGCTAGGTTACACCAGCCTGATACTTTTTTTTTTTTTTTTGGTGTTTTCGAGACAGGGTCTCCCTGTAGCCCCAGGTGGCCTGGAACTCGCTCTGTAGACCAGGCTGGCCTTGAACTCACAAAGATCCGCCTGCCTCTGCCTCCCAAGTGCTAGGATTAAAGGTGCACGCCACCATGGCCCAGCTCAGTATGATACTTTTAAGTACTGTGTAATATTTTAGAAAATGCTTGGACAAAAGCTCAAACAGCCTTGTATAAGAAATACTAAGAAGCATTCCCATAAAATAAATACTGTGATTAGATATAATGTCACAACAAACTAGCATTTTCCTCATTCTTTTGATCTTATATTACTCTAAAATATGCATACATACCCTCTACCCATATACCCAAAATTCCTAACTCTGAAAATAAGTGGTAGCTTAGTTCTAGAACCTGTTAAGGGATTCTTAATATAAGAGCACAGTTATTTTCAAATCACTAGGAATATAACATTAAAACTGCTCAGTTTGCCTTACAGTTGTAATTGGTGCTAGCATCCACAGATGAGGGATACCATTCGTCATTTGTTTTTCTGGGACTGTGTTACTTCACTTAACATGATATCTTCTAGTTCCATCCATTTACCTGCAAAGTTCATGATGTCATCTTTCTTTACTGCTACATAGAACTCCATTGTGTAGATGTACCACATTTTCTCTATCCACTCGTCAGTTGGGCATTTGGGTTGGTTCCAGCTCTTCGCTATTGTGAAGAGAGCTGCAATAAACATGGCTGTGCATGTATCTCTGCTGTAAGATGTCTTGTGGGTATATACTCAGGAGTGGTATGACTGGGTCAGGCGGTGAATTCATTCCAAGTCTTCCAAGGGTTCTCCATACTGCTTTCCATAGCAGCTATATGGGTTTACATTCCCACCAGCAGTAGATGAGTGTTCCCCTTTCCCCACAACCTCTCTAGCACTTGGTTATCATTTGTTTTCTTGATCTTAGCTAGTCTTATCGGAGTGAGTGAGATGATATCTTAAAGTGGTTTCAATTTGCATTTCCTTAATTATTAGTGACGTTGAACAGTTTTTAAGACGTTTCTCAGCCATCTCTAATTCCTTACTTATGAAGTCTCTGTCCAGCATTTTGCTCCATCTTTTAAATGAGTCATTTGTTTTCTTTCTTGTTTTTTGAGGATAAATTATCATTTTTCTATGCTTTCTCCAAAGGTTTCCAGACATTAATCTACTGTGAATCTGTGTACTTACCTCCCAGTGAAACTCAGAATAGAAGTGACAGGCGTGGTGGTGCACACCTTTAATCCCAGCATTCCAGAGGCAGAGACAGGCTGATCTCTGTGAGTTCAAAGCCAGCCTGGTCTACATAGTGAGTTCCAGGACAGCTGGGACTAAAAGGAGACCCTGTCTAAAAAAAAAGTGAGTTTCCACAAAGTTTAAATTATCTAAGCATAAGAGGAAGAAAGAATATCGACCAGAAAAATGAGTTAAAATAGATTTTTTTAATGTCAAAAGATAAATTAGGGCTCTGGGAATATGGCCCCGTTGGTGGAGTAATTGGCCAGCATGCAGCAAGCCCTGGGTTCAATCCTAGCACTGCATAAGCTCATGCTTATAATCCCAGGTTTTAGGAGGCAGAGGCAGGAGAATTAAAAGTCCAAGATTGTCCTCAGCTTTATAGTGAGTTTGAGGCCAGCTTGGGCTATATGAGACCCCATCTCAAAGAACAAAAGAAGCCAAAAACTCAATTAGATTCATGATCCAATCAAGATTTCCAGAGTGTGAGCCCTCATAAAGTGAAGTATTTCTGAGCATAACCTCAGCTTTCCTGACCAGGATGGCAGACTCCAAGGCTCTCCTAGGCCTTGAGACTCTGAGTGGGAAGACTTGCTATTGCCTCTGCGTGGGGAGGATTTTGGCTTTGCTGGTGTAGTCCAGGAAGAGCTAACGGAGGAGGACGTCTTCGTAGATGGAGGTGGGACATCCGATGGCTTTGGTGACTCTACCTGAAGCCTTGTGAGTGTGGCTCAGTGGGCTGGCATTTTTCCAGTTTCAGTTGGGACATGGGGAAAGGGCTTTGGGGACATCCAGAACATTCTGCTGACCCAGAAAAAAAAAAACCAATAGCAAATTCATATGCAGTGTGAAGAGAAGGTGTTGAGCCATAATTAGGTGGAGAAAGAGGCACAAAATCTGTGCCTTGCCTTGCCCTTATACTTGCTGGGTATGGAGGAGAGTCTTTGTGTGCTTCTCTGGGGTGGGAAGGGGCAAGGGGACAAGGTGAGCAGCCCAGCTGGTTTGATGTTAAGGAGTTCCTTGGGAGTGGGTCTGTTCAATAAATACTCCACTCATAATCAACAATTAAGCAAATGCCTATGGAGTGAGCATTCATTCGTTCCAGGCACTGTCTGGGTGGTAGGGGAAGAGAGGGCAAAAGAGATGAGACAGTTAGTTATTACTTAGAAAACTGTAGATGCAGATGTGTAACTCCATTGCAGCTGGTAGAGGGGAGGAGGGACAACTTCCGGAGGAAAATGATGGACAGCTAAAGGGTGGAACAGCTGTTACCTCGATTAAAAGTGAAATTACAGAGTGGTCCAAACAGAGGAAGCAGCATATGCAAGGGACTTGCTGCAGGAGGGAGCATTAAGCTATTCAGCGAAGCCAGTGAGGCCGGGCTGAGGCAATGGGAAGTCTGCTGTGAGATGGAGTAGGGGGGGCCCATAGGGCCGCCGTCCGGGGGTGGGGCAGGGGGTGGGGGGTGCGTCTGTGGACTCTATTAACAGTTAATGGAATATATTAAAGATGGGGGGAGGAGAAGCGAGAAGGGAGAGAGGAAAGGAGAAGCAGGAGGAGGAGGAAGAAGAGGAGGAAGAGACAGAAAGAAATTGAGAGAGACTGAGAGAAAAAAATGGAGACTCTGTTCAGTAGACTTGGATGTACTCTTTGGCCAAAGAAAAAAGCCTTTTCTTTCTTTCCAAGTAAGGTAGAATGCCCAGGCATGGCTTGTTCACGATGTCAGCTAACACAGAGGTCTGTGTTCCCTGAGATCCCTCCAGGTCTGTTTTAATAGGATTATTACCTGTTCCCCGCACTCACCCTGTAGAGGAAGGGACAGGAATAGAATCAGCTAGGGTTCCACTTTGTTAGGAAGGTTTTGCCCTTTGCTGAGTAATGGTCACCTTGACTTTGTAAAATGTATCTGTGAGAAAGTGGGTGGATCTGGCAGGGTTCAAGTGTGGTGATTTCTTGTCTTTGAATTCTGTTCGGATGGATCCATGTTGAGGTCCTGCTTCTCCAGCTTCTACCCAGCTTTAGCGTGGCTGGGATACAGGCCTGTGCATCTCTACCACCCATTTTAGGCAGTGCTTGGGATTGAACCCAGGGTCTCTGGTATGGTTAGGCCGACCCTCTCTACCCACTGAGCTAAATCCAGATCTACATTGAAATACCTTTCAAAATTTAGTCTTCCCAGAGGGGACGGGTGTTCTGAGATCTTTGGGCCATCACAAAGATTGCCTGGAGCCCAGGAGTGAGGAACCCATGGCCGTTCACAGCAGGGTCAATTCAGGTGTGTTCCAGTTGTGCATACAGTCAAACCATGACAGCCGGCAGTGCCCCGAGAGTGGCCATTTAAATAATGGAGGACAATCACAGCTGCCATAATAATGCAGTTGTTGAGTCCTTGCATTTGAAAGGGAAAAGCTTTATCAGAAAATGTGCTTAATTTGTCTTATGCTCTCTCTGACCCTCTAAACCCTGCCTGATGGATATTTTTTCTAAAGACTTGCCAAGACCATTAACTAGATTTCTATTTGGTGGAAAAATTTGGCATTATTATTTAATCATTTTAAGTGGAAAATGGAATCTGTCATAAGCTCTAAATCCATTATGTGAGAAGCAGTGTGGGCACAGGAATGTCTACCATGAAGACTGTCAGGGCAGGCACAGTGAGGAGGCAGCTTCTAGGTTGTCTCCAGGGGTCACACTTTGATGATGTTGCTCCTTTGGAGACCCATTTTGCATTGAGAGGGGATCCTTGTAACCATCAGCGTGTTCCCCGGCTAGGCCTTTAGACACTGGCTTTCTCCTAACTTTCTCTTAGCTCCCTTGCTGTGGAAAGCCAGCTTCCATGTTGTGAGGTCACTAAAACAGCCTGTGAAAAGGGCCATGTTCTGTGCCGTCTTAGAGTAGAGCTCTGGTCAGTACCTTTTGGGAAGGGGAGGGGAATACTGTGGACTGAGCCCAGACGCCTCATAAATGCTGGGGGGGGGGGGTGGCTTTTCCACTCAGCTACATCCTCGGCCCCTTTTTTCCTTTTTCTTTTAAGACAGGTTTTCACTGATTTGCACAGGCAAGCTTTGAACTCACTCTGTAGCTGGAGTAGACCTTGAACTTGCAACCCTTCTGTTTAGCTCACTCTGTAGCTGGAGTAGACCTTGAACTTGCAACCCTTGTGTTTAGCTCACTCTGTAGCTGGAGTAGACCTTGAACTTGCAACCCTTGTGTTTCAGCCTCCCAGGGCTGCGCCACCAGCTTTAACGTGGCTCCTATGTCATTGAAAACTTTGAGCCAGTGCCACTCAGCTAAGTCACTTCTACATCTCTTATCCTCAGAAACTTAATGAGATAACAAGGGTTGCTGTATAATTATTTTTTTTAATCTTTTTGAGACAGGGTCTCCCTGTAGCCCCAGCTGTCCTGGAACTGCCTCTGTGCCCAGAGTGCTCCACCACACCCAGCAGGTTGCTGTTTTAGACTTTTGAGTTTTGAAGCAACTGGTTATGCAACAGCAGATAACTGATACATTTTGAGACAGCTATGGTTTTGTTTATATTTATGTGTTCATCCAACAGATCTCTCTCTGTGTCTCTCTGTCTCTGTGTGTGTGTGTGTGTGTGTGTGTGTGTGTGTGTGTGGTGTAGTGTTTGCGCACATGTGTGCAGGTATGCCAAGGCCAGAGGACCTTGGGTGTCTCTCTCTCTCTCTCTCTCTCTCTCTCTCTCTCTCTCCCTTATTCCCCTGAGACAGGCTCTCTCACTAAACTTAGAGATAGGCTGGCAGTCAGCATGTTCTAGCCGTCCCTCCTGTCCCTGCCCTGCACACTGCTGGTGTTACAGCACATAGGTAGCCACTCCTGGCTTCTTTACAGGTGCTGGGGATTTGGGCTCAGGTCGTCTTGCTTGCTTTGCAAATGCTCTTTACTATCGAGCCATCTCCCCAGCCTCTAACAGATGTCTTTGAGTGCCTGTCGTTTGGGGCTGGACTGATAGGAATGGATTTAGTTGTATTGTTGGTGGCAGATGGGTTGCAATAGCAATCATTACTGTGGTAAGTAGGTGGCCTGAGAAGTGATTAGATATGGTTTAGTGAGTTTTGAAGTGCAGAGTAGGTCACATGTCCAGGATTCTGGAAATGTGTGTAAGACCAAGTCAGCGTCAGACCCAGTGGAAAAATCCTCCTGTCCTGGTCACCTCTGGAACCATGAAACTTGTTTGAGCCAGCTAGTTTCATGAAAGACAAAATAGAGGGCAAGTTGTTGGTGCTGTCATGCTGAAGGGACAGAGACCCGGAACCACACTGTCACCCTCAGCAGCTGGGCTACTTTCCCCAATCATTTCCCACTTTCCACTTGGGTTAAAGCAGGATTTGTGGCTTCAGTGCTGAAAAACATTTCAGGACTAACCAATATGATGAAGCAGAGTTGGAGATTTTAGGAAAAATATTTTTCATATGGGCTTTAGGCACAAGGGCTAAGAGAAAGAGTAAAGAGAGGAAGGGAGGGAGGGAGGGAGGGAGGGAAGGAGGGAAGGAAGCCCAAGTGTGGTATAGATACCTCAGGGGAGCTGCAGTGGTTTTAGGATTAGGCGTAAATACCATTTTAGTATCTCCAAAAGATTGCCGAGAACCCCCCTCCCCCTTTCTTTTGATCAGTGAGCCAGGTGGGTGGCTCTGGGGGGTGCCTTGGATGGAATTATATCTTATACAGTGAACCCAGGAGCTGCCAGGCTGCACAAGGGGTTAAATGAATGTCCTTTCCCTGAAAATGGACTTTCTCGTGAGATTCCTAGGTTCCTAGCTGGGAAGGGAGAGCGGCCTGAAGTAGTTGTTATCTGTGCTGGGATTCTCGTTTCAACCGGATTCCTGGGTGAGGGGATTCTTTGTGTCTCCATGCTCCCCCAGTGTTCTCTGTCTTTCTGTTCTTCCGTGATTTCACTGGGAGATGCATCAGCTTCCAGAGTGGCAAACGCAGTCAGGCTGTGGTGTCCACAGTGAATGGCAGTGGGCTGGAGGGTGTGTCTCTTCCTCAGGAAATTCCAAAGTCGTGGATGGCCTTTCTCCTTGGGGACACAGATGCGGGGGAGAAGAGGGCCCAGCACACACAATCTTCTTTGAACACTTTGCTTCTTTTTGTTTGATTTGATGAATTTCTGCACATGTTTCTCAAGTGTGTGGTCCAGAGGAAAGAAATCTTGGCTGTGTCTGGATTTAGGGAAACTTAGAGTCCACTTACAGTTAGTAGGGAGAAAGCCTGGATGTGCTTCAAAGACTTTTTTCTTTCTTTTTCTTTTTTTAAGAAAAAGTTGAGTATAAAGAAGTCAAACAAATAAATGACAAAGCCCAGCAATGTGGTCTGAGAGGGTCTGTGAGAGCATTTAGGCAGATGTAGCTTTGCAAGCGATTAAAACTGGGTCTTTTCGGGCTGGAGAGATGGCCTAGCGGTTAAGAGTGCCAACCGCTCTTACAGAGGACCCAGGTTCGATCCTCAGCACCCACATGGCGGCCGAGAACCGTCCAAAACTCCAATTCCAGGAGAACTCCAGTTCCAGGGGAATCCGACGCCCTCTTCTGACCTCCGCGGCATTGCACGACACGGGTGCACAAACCTGCATGCAGACAGTACATTCATACGCATACAGCAATAAATAAAATTAAAAAAAATTAAAAAATAAAGAAAATGTAAATTAAAAAAAAAAAAAAACCTGGGTCTTTTCTACCCTGAAACTGTCCAAAAACCTGAAGATTCTGCCTACCCTGCCAGACACTGTGGCCAGACTAGCACAGGGAAGGCAGAGTGCTGGGTTTTGGTGGGGAGTCAAGAGGATACTGAGATGTATTACTTGGGAGTAAGGAGTTTATTAGAAAAGTTATTAACACCATGGACAGACAGACAACTGCATGGCGGGGGATCCAAGGAGAGTTTCAGGCTGCAGCCCCAGGGGCTGCTTGGCATGGATGTCCCCAAAGAGGAAATTGGAACCCATGTGGCAGAAGAGACAGCCTCATTCTGTCGTTCTCCCCCGGATGGGGTACGGTTCACAGTGGCACGCTGCAGACAGGCTTTCAATTCCCAGTCAAAAGGCTGGGAACAGGATGGGGAACCAACTGTGTAGTTTTGATGTAAACCCACTTCCCAAGGGAGAGGTTCTGGCTTGACTGATAGCCAGGGACTCACAGGCAGTGGCTCAGTAGGGCGCCTGGGGAAGAAGAGGCTGCTGCTGATACACGGAGGCTGGTTTTTAACATTATAATCTTATAAAGAAGTATCCAGTTTAGATGGGAAACACTGAGTTCTTCATTCTTTGGAGCAAGAACCAAGGCAGATGGTTCAGTAAAGTCCACATGGGGAAATCTTCTGAGATAGTTAGGCTTATAAAAATGACCCTGAACTTGAGTCCAGCATATGCCTACCTCAAAGAAATCATGCTGCTTGGACTGTACCTGCTCTCTGGTCTTCAAGACTGCTCCAAGCACTTTCCTTCCTATTCTCCAAGCCCATGACCTTGACCGAGAAGTTTCCCAGGGCTCCTTCATTTCAGTACTTCTTTCTGAGAACCCGGGGAGTCAAGTGCCTGCCCCCTCTGTTGTGCTGTTACAAGGTGTCCTTCAAGGACCCTAGTCGGTGCTCTATTTCCTGTATCTGTCTTAATCACTCTTCAAACCAGAAGTAGGTGTCCACGTGTAGACTGGGCACTACCTGCCCCCAATAGTAGAGAATTCAGAGCAGGCAGGTCAGGAGCTCCGTGGCTGATTTGGCTCCCTGGAGACCTAGAGTTAATCATTTATTCTGTCCCTTGTAGCCATTGGTAATGACCTTGACAAATACTGGTAAAACCTGGGAACCTGGCCTGGTGTTTAAGTAACAACACAGTGGCCAGAAAGAACCTCTTGTTTTGAGTTAATGCTGTCTGAGTTTGTACTTGACATTCGTATATATCCGGTTCTGTTTGCATCAAGCAGCCAGGACTGTTTCCTCTTCGTGTCTGCAGTGTTCAGGAGACAAGGATGTTATACAAGGTCAGGGCCTGGCTTACCTGGGACTGTGCCCAGTGGTAGGAGGACGAGAAATAGGGATAAAGATGCCCTGCAGAAAGCAGTAGGGAGCTAGCCAAACCTGGCAGGCGTGTCTGTTTTATTTTTAAATCCATTTATCTTTATTTTCCATTCCTTTCCTATTCTCTTTTTATTTCCCTTCCCTTCTTTCCTTCCCTTCTCTCCTCTCACCTCCCCCCTTCCCTTTCCTCCCCAACCTTCCCTTTCCTCCCCTTCCCTCTTTTCTCCTTTCTCCTCTCCTCCCCTCCCCTCTTTCCTCCCTTCTCTCCTCCCCTCCCCTCTTTCCTCCCCTTCCCTCTCCTCCTTTTCCTTCTTCCTTCTTTCACAGGGTCTCATGTAGACCAGGCTGACCTCAAAATTACCTGTAACTGAGCATAATCTTGAACTTCTGATCTTCCTGTCTCTATCTCCAGAGTACTAGGATCACAGACATGGAGCACCAAACCTGTTCTATACAGTGCTGAGGACTGAACCCAGGGCACCTGTGCATAAGGGGGGGAGGTGAGGAGTGCACATGCACGGGGAGGTCCGAGGTGGATCTCCAGAATCATCCTCAGTTACTCTTCCACCCTATTTATTGAGGCAAGGTTTCTCCATCAACCCCAGAGCTAGCTGATACTGCTGGTCTGTAGCCAGCGTGCTCTGGGGATTTCACCTCTGCCTTCCAAGGTTGGAATTACAGGTGGGCCACCATGCCCACCAGGCATTTTTGTGGGTTCTGGAAATGCTAGGCAGGGACTCTACCAACTGAGCCGCATCCCTAGTCCATTAAATCTTTATTACATTGAGTATTTCTGGATCTGTTCCTGGAGAAGGTTAAGCTGATGACACTTCCTGTTATAAAGTCACCAGAGGTGCCTTCTAGAGAAGGTACTTTAGTCAGAGACATTGCCCGCTCTTTTCCAGGCAATGCTCCAAGGGCAACGTGCAGAGGAAGGCTTAGACTGTACCGGATGCATGGTGATCTTACTTTATGAGGGAGTCATCAGGATTAACCTGTTGGGTGCACTACACCCATTTATCTCACAAGTAGGAAGGAAGTTAGAGCTAGTGAAGAGCTGCCTCTCCTTCCTCAGCGCTCCAGGAAACGGCTCCTGCTCTGTTACTTTTTCCAGCACACCAACTGGTACTTTCATCTAGTCTCCATAAACATCTGTGTGTTCTGGGAGAAGGCAGTTGGTCCAAGATGAGAGGGTGTGAAAAGACAGCAAGCTAGAAAAAGGGGACTGTGGAAAAGGAAGACGGAGCTACAAGAGAGAGGGATGGGGACTGGGGAGCCCCCCATGGCAGCCTCAGAAACAAGTAGAAGGGGCTGGGGAGATGGCTCCGGTAAAGCCCTTGGCACAGAAGCACGGGGAACAGAGTTTAGATCTCCAGAACCCATGTAAATGCCAGTGCAGATGGGAGCTGCCTGCAGTTGCATCCTGGGAAGGCAGTGGCAGGGAGAGACTAGCTAACCATGCATTGAGCTCTGGATTTGAGGGAGAGACCTGCCTCACAATATGGTGGAAAAGCCATCCAGGAAGATGCGCTGCCTCAATCCCAGACCTTCGCATGTATGCTTACCCACATACATGTGCGCGCATACACATGTGTGTCCTACATATGCAAATATGCTTACACATACGAGCATACCAAATATAGACATGAAAATGGAAAAAAAAAAAAAGAAGAAAAATAGGTGGAAGGGATGGAAGCAGTTTGCTGTGTCGGAACGATAAGGTAGGTAGAGGCAGGAGGGAGGGGGAGGTGGGGCAGCCAGTGTGGAAGCCGTGGCCAATGGAAGATGAAAGTCAGGAGTTCAGGGGTGGAGCCAAATGTCTAGAGAGCCAAGGCAGAAAAGCTGTGCGTGTCGGCACAGGAGGAGGAAAAGAGTAAAGGTGGGGGATGGGCGCAAGCTCGTGGCGTGCTGCGTGGGGTTTCGGCCCCAGAAACGCTGGCCTCTGGTTACCCTAGAGAGCCTTTGGGGATGGATTTCAGGAGAAACCATTAGAAAGATACCAGTGAACTGAAATCAACCACAGCCCACCCTTAGTGTCTAACTATTTTTGCCGGTGCCTTTTGAAGAGCTAAAGTCTGACTTATTTATTTGTCCTTCTACATTGTAATTTTAGTGTCATTTAGAAGTCTTTGCCCACCCTCGGGTGTGGTGGGCCACGCTTTATTTAATCCTAGCACTCAGGAGGCAAAGGTGGATGGATCTCCATGAGTTCAAGGCCAGCCTGGTTTACATAGTGAGTTCCAGGACAGCTGGGACTAAAGAGAAACCCTATCTCAAAAAGATACCCCCCCCCAAAAAAAGTCTTTGCTTACCTTAGATCTCAAAGATCTCTCCTTTCTCCTCGTTTATTTTTTATTTTTTTTAATTTTTTGTCTTTTTGACAAAAAAAATTTTAGTTCATTGCTCAAGGGCTGAAGGGGAGGCTCAGTGGTTAGGAGCCCTGGCTGCTCTGGTAGAGGATTTGGGTTTAGTTCCCAGCACCCACATGGAGACTCACAACTGTCTGTAACTTCAGCTACAGGGGATCTGACAACCTCTTCTGGCCTCTGTGGGCACCTTGCATGCATGTAACATACACATACATTTAAATAAATTAAATAAACAAACAAACAAATAAATAAAATAGTTCATGATTCATTTCAAGTTAAATTTTGTATAAGGTTTAGGTAAAGTTTTATGGGATTTGCTTCTGGATTTCTGTTGGTCCATCATTGTTATCCAAAAAGCTATTTGTCTATAGGGAGACCCTCTTTTTTTTTTTTTTTTAAATTAGTTTTTATTGATGCTTTGTGCATTTCATACATTTTTTCCAATTCAGTTCAGGCTTATTTCCCTTTCCCTCCCCCCCCACCCCCACTCCATCCCAGATCATGCATTCTGCCATAACTGTCCTGCATC